>JASVER010000186.1:924069-944086 GCA_030449065.1 Oceanodroma leucorhoa
CTTTGGTATACTGAAGTATACTGAAGAAGTATACTGAAACGGGATGTTTATCTTGTTAAATGGTGTGCATCCGTTCAACTTCCAGATGCTTGTTAAGGCAGGAATGCAGACAGGAGGATAGAGGTTTAATCCAATTCTAAGACATTGGCCTCTTTCTTGCATTGAGTTCAGATCAAGCCAGGAGCATACTCTGAGGTCCCACCACCATCTCTGTGTCTTCTCAAGAGTTTTGTTGGACTTTAGTCTTTGATAATTCTGGTATTTGGCTATTAATCTGATGAACTGGCAAAACTGTGTCTTTAAAATGAAACTCCATAAACGAAACTATGAGCACATACCCTCACTCTCTGTGGCAGATCCATGTCAATTTGCCTGCCCTGAGCAGGCAGCTCCTGTCTTCTCATCCCAGACACCTAAGCCTGATTCAGCAAGATGTTGTGGCTAAACCCCTCTGATGTCTCCTTTCTTTCAGTAGGTTGCTGTCTGTGCCCTGGGATGAGAGGAGAGACCCTTAAAGTGGGTGCAGGAGAGCCCTTCGGTGTGGGTGGGATGGGGCAGTAAGTGCTGCCCTTAGCCAAGGAGCGTCTGGATGGATTTGTGTGACTGCGCCCACAATGATGGCTCTGCAGTGAGTTAGAGCAAGCATTTGAGGGGGAGCGGGAGCTTTCCAAGGGAAAGAGGGTGGTTGTGAAGGGTGGTAGAACTTCCCTAAATCTTTGGCTCCCACGCCATAGTAAATATTGTACCCTTACTGGGTTCAATAACATGGTGTATTTTTTCACAGGATGGGTGTCTTACCTCTGCCTGGAGATTGCTGAGGGCTTTATGGGCTGCTTCCTTCAGGAAGCTGGGAAACAGGTGGTCTTGGACTGTCTTTGTGAGTTGAAAGTGGAAATTTTGGAGAGACGGTCCTAAGGTGCCGGCAGTTTGGGCGCAGCACCGAGGGGCTGAGCCTCCCCTGCCAGGGGGGCAGACACCCGGGTTGGTGGCGTCTGAAACGCCCCCCGGCACCGCTGGGGGCTGTGGCCAGAGCCCGGGGGCTGGTGGCCGGCGGGGAGGGGACAACGCGGGTGTCCTCTGAGGGCTTGCTGCCCTCCTGTGCCCGCAGGGGAAAGTGCCGGGTGGCTTCGTGGTCCCAGGGAGGGTTCGTGTCCCCGAAGTGCAGGTGACTGCAGCCGACCTCTCTGTGCGTCACCGGGTAGGAGGGTTTTGGGTTTTGCCTACACTAGACGAAAGACTTTCAGCCAATAATGTTTTTGCATTTTAAAATTAATTTTATTTAAAATATGGGACACTTCTGTTGAAATTGTGGATGCATGGGGTTTTTTTGTTGTTTGTCAACATATGGTTTCTGCTGATGCAAGACTGAAGGCAATCATTGAATGGTGGTTCAAACTCTCCCCATTTTCTGCTTAGCAGCTCTGCCCAGGCTATTCAGTAGTAATCTCCTCTTCTAATAAGCAGAAAATTATTACATCTCACATTTTGTTCCGTACAGCAATATTCTTTCCTTCTTCCAAAAAAAGAATTCAAATAAATTTCATGGGATAAACATCCCGTGCCTTTACTGGCAGTGCAGGGCAGATGCAGTAAGAAAACCAGATAAATAGACAGCTCCGAGTTAGGGCAGAGGCAGATGAGATACCAGTGAAGGCCATGGTATGAGCATCTTCAGTATTCTGCATAGAAAGGGTACTCCTTGTGAGTTTTGGATCTGAAAGAAATCAAAGAGGGAATGTTATTTTCTTGGGTGAAGTAAATGATGTAGAGGTTTATTGGGTGCATGAGGAGCTACCAAGGGAAGATCTGCATCATGTAATTACAGGAAGAATATGTGGAGATATGTGTCCTCATTTCTCTAATACAGACAAAGATTAAATGAACATCTAGAACCCATTTTTTGTAATTCAAGTTACAGAGAGTTTCCTCGAAACTGAATTCAAAATGAGAATGTAGTTTGTTTACATTTTTTTGATTTGTTTTTAAAATGAAAATATTAAACCCTCTCCTGAAAAAGTATTTTTGGGACAGTTGGAATTTAAGTTGGCATGATTTTTAATTAAACTGAATTTCATGCTACCTAGTAGCTGTGACACAAAATTCCTTGTAAAGAATATTCAAAATGTAAGAGTTGGAAGGAAACAAGCAGTGTCACTTACATGCTCATTGCGCAGATCCTCCAGTTTCTGTTAAAGCTGAGAAGGGTTGCCATCTCCTCTTTAGTCAATTCAAAGTCAAACACCTAACAAGAGAAASAGCTGGAAATAACCTCTTTGAAAAATCAAACAGTGTGAAGAAAGACAAAATTAGAGAGCAGCTCCACACTGGAGGGTCCATTTTCAGTCATGGACCACTGAATTAACAGAGAGAGGAACAACTTGTTTTATGGACACAAGAACTATTTTATGAACATTGCTTGTTCTGTATAAGACTTTTCTGGCATGTTACTGTGTGAGGGCTCCGAGCAAGCTGTGCCTGCTGATTCATCCACAAGCCACAGAACAGGAAACGTCCTATAAGACCGGTTCRTCTGTCCTCTGCAAAGGTAGGCCTGACTTAACCCTCAGTAGAGTGTAGGTATGCATAAAGAGAGAAAGAGCCCAGTCCTCTTGCCTGACGAGGACTTTGGAAGGGTGAGAAAGGATCGCTGCAGGCTCTACAGGGGGAGGGTATGACGTCCCTGAAGGGCAGCACCCAGTTCAGTCATAATCACTCACCTTGAAGTTCTCCACAATGCGCTGTGGTGTGACAGACTTGGGAATCGCAATCACATTTCTCTGGATCTGGAAGCGAAGGAGAACCTGCAGGAACAGACAACTGAGTCAGAGAGAGGACGGCTCCTTTTCTGGAGGAAGTAGAGCCTGTTCCAATACCTGTTTGCCATTAAATGTATATTTCAGTAGAACTAAACCCTTTCTGTGGAGCTACAATTCAATTCAAATAATTCCTGTCCCTGTGGCCTAGGTATCTCTTCCTGAAGGGCAAGGAGAAAGGTGGTGAAGACCCACTTGGAAGGCCTCCTTTCCCATCCAGCTTTGGGACAGTCAATTCCTTTTCTTCCTACCTGGACTCTCAGCAGTGTATGCAAGGCTTTCATTCTCTGCAAGAGAACTTGAGAGAGGAAGTGACATCTGAAGATGGGTCAAGAACCTTTTTCTGGCTGAGGGCCAAAGAGATAGTAGTAGCATACCTTGCAGGCCATATAATAAACAATCTACATTGTTAGGGAAAAATCAGAGGAGTGCCACAGTTCATAGGGAATGGATGCAGGTTCCAGCTGCTTCTCACATCTATTTTCCTTACTCGCTGTGTTACAGGAAGGGGTACCCACTGTCTGGCACCTACATACCTGTGCTGGGGTTTTGTTGTGCTTGGCTGCAATCTCTTTGATCTTGGGGTCATCCAGAAGGGAGGGATCCTCTGGCTTAGCCCTACACAGACAGAAGAAGATCAGTGGTGACGAACCTCCATAGAAAGATCCAACCTCGCAACGGAGATACGTATCTAGGTGAATGATTAATGGTCCACTTGTAGTCTCAATGTTTCAAGCACAATCTGTGCCAACTCCCTTGCAAATTGCAAAGCAGTCTTACCATGGCCTGTCAGGAGAGCCAAGAGGACAGTACGCTGTCACAGCAATCCCTTTGGATTGACAGTACTTGATCAGCTTCTCCTGGGTGAGGTATGGATGACACTCGATCTGCCAACACAAAGGCAGAGAGGCTGATAGTGGCAGAACTGTTGTAATATTGCTGTGCTCCATGGGTTATCTCCTAACCCAATTAGAGGCTGCCTTTTGCACTAATTTGCCAGTGGCCTACATGATAATAAGCATCCTTAGTACTGAAGACACCTATTTTTATACAAAGTGCTTATACAGTTTTTTCTGCAGCGGTTTCACAAGGCTCATGTCTGGGTTCTTTATTCTCCCATAAAGAACATTTCACAGGGAAATACTCCAACATTTGTAAATAGCGTTTCAGCAAGTTGAGACAAAAAAGGAAGTATCCCCTTGCCTTGTGTACCCAGAAATATTCAGAGTGGGATTTAAGAGTACATGCTGTATTCTACTTCGTTCTCCCTTTTCCCATATCCTCATTCAACTCTAATGAGATCTTTATAATCCCTGAAAACTATTCATCTGCAGTCACTTAGCAGCTTACCTGGTTATTTGCAGGCTTGTACTTCAGTCCTGGTTTGCTCAGGATTCTTTCAATCTGCTCGTGGTTAAAGTTGGAGATTCCAATTGCTTTTACCAGACCAGCATCCACCAGCTCTTCCATGGCCTAACACAAAGAGGAGCAAAATCATCATCCAGTATGCAAGACAGGTCATGATGAAGATGTTCTTCCTGATGTGGCTTGCTTCCCCTCATGAGCAGCACAGAATAACTATTTAGAGTTGCAAAGTTCTCTGAGGGAAAAGCAGGTACTGGTACATTACTGCCGTCTCAGCCAAGCCCAAATTCTCATTCCCTGAGTTTGTGGGAATTCACACCAAGTTGCATAAGGAAAAGAACAATGTCACTCAGTAACCCACTATTATGCTAGCACTGGAGGGCAGTGCCCCATGCTGTATGCAAGATCTCAACCTAAAATGTCTTTATTTCTGTAAAATGTATTTGACCAATTCAAGAAGGGCCCAAGAACTGTGGTGAAGACAATTGCACAGTTGTTATGGTCAAGCAAAGAACTTTTTCTAACCTCAGTCTGGTCTGCAGCTCCACTGAAAGTGATTGTGCAGCTGACTGTGGGTCAGGCACTCAAGTAAGGCACTTGGGGAATAGGAATAGCTAGGTAATGACTAAGCACGCACATTATGAAAAGCTACTTTGTACTGCCTTATGTTCCTTCCAACTAATTTTGCATGCATGAGACAACAGTTCTGTGACTGCTGAAGGTAATGAAAACATGGAAGAGACTGATGAGGACAGAGGACATGATTCTTCTGCTGTGGCTGAACTTACCTCCCACGTCTGTAGAATATCAGTGTTGCTGGGTATAGACATGCCTTTGTCATCTTTGGGAAACAGCTCCTCTCCTGCCTGTCAATGAGCGAGAGTGCTTGAAATAATCTCTGTTGGGACGCTAGCTATGTAAAAGAACCAAACAGGAATGTAAGGAGCTAAAGCTAATAGTGCACGAAAAAACCTCAAGTAATTCTCATCATAACTTTATTAATTCTTCAGTCATTTCTTAGTTCATGCAGGGTCATGGCATTTTTGCCAGCTATTATCCCAATAAAGACAGGTATTTCTGCTGGACCCATAGAAGTGATGATCCAGAAAATGCATGCAGGGAAGTGATTTACTCATAGAACAATATCCTGGAGTCTTACGAGAGTTCACTTCATGTATTGTTCCATTATGCACGTTTAGGAATAATAGCTTCTTCAGTTGTTTTTAAAAAGGTATATGGAGGATTGACTTTGGTCCTGTGAATATACACATTTATTCTGGAATACATCTGCTGAAAAAGGAACTGCTGACAGATTTCCCATGGGGAGGCTCACTGTTTAAGTTGCTATATTAGGAAAATTAGAACAACCTGTAACTAGACAGTATGGCCGAAGTGTTTTGAATGATTGGAATTTTCTAAATGCCACAATATTATGCAGTTTCACTTGACAACTTTGTCCACATAAAGCTAACTAAAACAATATTGACAGAATGAAATGAAATTGAGGAGCTCAAAAGCATTAGGTAGAATAGAAATTTTGATCTGGGTGTAGCAGAAAGGAAAGGCTAAGAGTATATGTGTGTATATATATATATATACAAACTGACATAAATCCTTTGAAGTAAATGTAGCCTGCGAAAGTTTGGTATTGAAAAGCCTCATCTTTTGAAATCCAAGGTCTGTGAAACAACACTAAGGCTCCTACAGGCAAGGTCAGCTCGGTCTGGGCTGTATTAAGTACTTGGTGATTAAAGAGAGAAGTGGAAAACAGAAGCATTTTCCTTTACTCTGTGATTCTGTAACATGCAGAGGAAAGAATTTCTGTCAGGCAGCAAAGTGCAGGCCTCCTTCCTGCAAGGGGTAATTTTCAGATGAGCATGCTTCAGATTTGTAAAAGAAAGGGAAAGTGGCATAGCTTATGCTTGCAGCTGGGAGGCTTGATCTCAATGCTGGGTCTGCCTTGCTGGAATCAAAAGGGCRGAGGACGCTGTGCAAGCAGCAGTCTCAGGGGCAGAGATCAAGAGCCTGGCTCACGTGGCCAGACTAAAGCTGAATGAGCAGCACTGGGGCAGTGCTAGTACACACAACAGACACATGGGCTTTCTGGACTGGAGCAGCAGCAGTGCTGCAAGCGTTACTGGCAATTTTGAGGAGCTCTCCCAGGAGGGAAAGCCAAGGACATTGCTGTTACTGTACCTTGAACCCAAGAGGCCAGTGCATGAGGTAGAGATCCAGGTAATCCAGTTTCAGGTCGGCAATAGTCTTCTGGCAGGCTCCCTTCACCAGAGGTTTTTCGTGAAACGTGCACCATAGCTAGAGACAAAAAGCCAAGGCAGACGGTGACCTCCCAGATTAAAGCTCTCAGGTACACCTGCACAGGACAGAAATGCTCCATCTTCTTTGGAAGGTGATGTGGAATGAGGCCATCCTAGTGCTCTTCAGATGGGGCTTGCTCTGTGAGCAGGATTGGCCCGTGACACTGAAGGCAGTATGTGCAGTGGCAGTACACATGATCAGACAGATCTGTAGTAAAAAATCCTATTGCAAGGTCAGACTTGTGTAGAAGAGGATGGCTTAGCTCAAGATTCTGTCAGATTAGACCATCTGTACATTTCCTGTAAAAAATTTAGAAGGCAAAGCCAAGAAAATATAAGACTAGCCACAAAGAAGTGGTTGGCACCAACCTTACCAAGGTGAGAAGTATCCAGCTAAATGTTTCCCTTAGTAAGCAAGAGAAAGAGAACCCACCCACCAACTACACCTTCCTTGGGACATGTGCTGAGCAGATTACACTGTCCCAAGGTGCCCAGAACCTCATCTTCCTCACACAGCGGAGACACCCCTTTGGCAGGACTGCCAGCCCGGCTGCTGGAACAAGCACCAGCTACTGCCAGTCTTGTCTCCTCTGCTGTGCTTTAGCAGTCAGTGAGGTGCCATTACCAAGTTGGTGCTGCCTCTGTATCAGTCCATGACACCGAGCGATCTCAGACCTCTGCATTACTGGTTTCTACCTTGCTTGGTGCTACCTGGCCCACTCTACCTTTTCCTGCTTCCCTTCTCCTGCACCAGTTGGTCTATAGATGGCCTCTCGTCATGCATCCCTCAGCACTTCTGGGTCTCCTCAGCMGAGTGCCAGACCACAGCAGGGTGCAGACACAGCGTATCCTTCCTAACTCTCCATACAGAATGGGATGAAGCAGTAAGCTTGTAGCAGGAGTGACTTGAATGATGTTACGAATTGCTTTATCCTACAACATAAAGTTTGCCTCCAGTACTTAAGCTTCCTACTATGAAAATACTATAGGCAAAGCATTCCCCAACCCGTGCTCCAGGGTGAAAGATCTTCAGATCCTTACCTTACTGACGATGAAGAGGTCCTCTCGTTTCACGACGCCTTCCTTGATTTTCTGCTGGATCCCCTCCCCAACTTCCTTCTCATTCTGGTACACGTAGGCACARTCAAAGTGGCGGTACCCAGCATCGATGGCAGYCATCACTGCAGCTGTTACTTGCCCAGCTGGGGACTAAAAATAATGCATAAATTTTAAGAATCTCAAATCAGTACATGTTAAGTACCTGTATCCTAGCAAAATAAAAATAGGAAAACCACCTTACTGAAAGCAATCCCCTCCTCTCCCAGGTTGTGGGGTTTTTTTCTTTACAAGCACAGTATTTCTTGCAGTCATAAGCATGGGCTCCAGGGCTTGAAGCCAGTTGCCAGCCATTTCTCCATAGCCCCACTCCCACGCAGGTTCAGCCCAACAGCCACGTAGAGCAGAGCCCCAGACACCAGGACAGCTCTCCAGAGCTGGACGAGGGGGAACCGAGTTTTGTGCCAGGGAGCTCTGCAATACTGGTGCTTTTCTCTGAAGCTGTTACCTTCCAGGTGCCCAGCCCCACGAGGGGCATCTTCGCCCCGGTGCTCAGCTGCACGTAGGTCGCCATGGCCCTGCACGCTGTCTGGGCAGCCCCACTGCAGCTGCCTCTTGCCCGGCTGGTTTAATAGCGACTGGTCCCTGACCGGGGCAAGGGAAGAAGGTGGAGTGGCACCTGTGCTCTGGGTCCTCCCATATCCGGCAAACAAGGCTGCGGCTTCTTCTCTGTAGACTCAACTTAGACAGGTTAATGTGAAAGCTGAAATCAATTAAAAATCGCGGAGGTGATCACACCCCTGTGGCGTGCAGCGGTGCGCCGTGTGGACTTTTCCTCCTGGTGAAATTCCATATCAAAAGATAAAGGCCGAGGGCGGCTGCACCCCGCTCTGGCTTGTGTTTGTGCAGGGTTCAGCTCCTGCAGCTCCCTGTCCCCGTGCCACGGGTTGTTCATGCGTGTCTCGCTTGTGATACGCACTGGGGTGTTGCAACACCTTGTTGCAGTTCACCCCATCGGTTACCTGATGGAGAGCCGGTTTCATTCAGTGGCACTCTGGCCCACCATTCGTCATCGGTAAAGCCAGGGGGGTGTCCTAAAATGAGTCAATAAGCAGGAGTCCCCGGGGTAGGCCATGAGACAGAGGTCTCTTGCCCTCAGCTCATGGAGCTGCTCCCTCGCTGCTGGCCGTGTGGTTGTGGGCTGTGAGCCATGGGCCRAGGAAGGGCTGAGCCCTTTTGTCTGGAGCAGCGTGTCCCCATGACAGTGATGGTGGCCTGGGCTGGTCTCTCGTTGACAGAGCTTTGTGACCCTGCGTGCTGATGAGGTGAGATGGCTAGAGAAACCTCGGCGTGAGTTTACAGAGGAAGAAATAGTTCCTTTTCATCCACACACCCAAAGGTGATGGTATCTACGCTTCATAGCCTGGGAAGAACAGGGGAGCACAGGGGAGAACAGGGAAGTTCACACAGGGCATGCGTGGCAAAAGTGAGAAATAAAATTAAGTCCCCATTTTTTCCTGATCTTAACAGGACCATCCCTCTGGTAAAATTCCGGAGTTGCCTGTTTTTTCTTTTCACTTTTACTTCTTTTTTTATTAGCACAGGCAACAGGCATATCTCTGTGGCTTGTTTTTTAGTGGCCAATGCATTTATAAAGGAGAGTTTCATAATGCAGAGAGAGACATGTAAGTGTAGAAGAGAAAAGGTGTCCTGCAGCTACGTGGTCGTTGTGGATATCATATATAATTAGTGACATAAACTAACACATCCTTTTGCACAAAAATAGAACAGGATCCCGGTAATGGATGGGAGAGTGTATTTTAATGTTTGCACACATGGGGGCAGAGTTAAACTTGTGTGTGACCACTGCTTTTTTAATTTCTTGAATAATCTCTCAGCAGATTGAATTGCATATAGCATTCCTTAGATTTTGTAATAATGAGAAGGTGGAAATCTCTCTTCCTCTGTCTCTTTTCCTAAAAAGGATAAGAAGAAAAAAAATGAAGGTGGCTTACATTTGTAATAAATAAATAGGCATGAAAAATTTCTCGTAGGGACTTAAAAGATACAATCTGAGTTTTGAAGAGGAAATTAGCAATTATCACTAACATACCAACTTTCTGAATTGTCTGATCCTTAAATTAAAGCCACAGAAAAGAATTTCCTTTTCCCTGCTGTCTTTTGCACTGAAATGTGTGAGACTGCTTTTCGTGCCTCAACTTACCACTTTCTCTCAAAGATGTTCCAAAACTTGCACTTTTAAGCATTGTTATGCGTGGGGGCGAAATCAAGTCTGTTTTCTCCCTCCTGTTAACCGGGCACTTACTTACAACATGTTGTATATCAGAGGGGAAACAGAAAGACAGTCTAAAATTTAGAATGGTTGGATTTACTATGACCAGTAGCACTCTGACGTGCTCAGCACCTCCAGCTTGTTTGTGACTGCAGCAATCAATGGGGATTCTGGGCTGTCTACAGCTCGTAGGAAGCAGTATGCGCTGTACAGAGTTGCGTTGTTAACTACACATTTGCAGCCAGAGGCTACTTCCATTGGGAGATTTGCCATTGATTCAACAACATCGGAGCAAGCCTTTTGTTAAAATGTCTTCCAACAGTGTCAGCTCTCCCTTTGTTCAGCCAGTCTAATACCAAACTCTGTCTAGCCTATTTTGTATATTGGCCCTGATGTCCTCAGAATGGCTGGATGTCATGATTTCAACACTGTGTACATTTTTCAGTGCTTCCTCACCAGAGATCCCCTCCGTTCCCCCCCTGCAGCTCATGGTGCAGCCGTGGTGGTGGCTCAGGCACAAGGGGGGAGACGAGGTTCCTCAGGATCTGCATCCCAGCCTTGGCCTGAGCGTGCTGGCATCTGGGGGAAGGAACCAAGAACAGCAGGAAGAGTAAGAACTGACCTTTTCCCAAGCACCTTCCCCACTCTGTAGTGTAAACCAGTGGGCTCAAGCTGACTGAACAGGCGCTGGGGTATCATGCCAGGCTAAGAAAGCAGAGCTGCTAAAATTGTTTTATAGCCTTTTTTATACTTTTGCTCAGTCACTGTGTGTCACCCTATGGAGAGAGATTGACTTTCCAGAAGGAGCAGTCACATTCTGACATTTCCATAGCATTGGACACACAAGAAGCCTGAAGCCATATATTTTGGTTTCTGAGGAAAGCCCAGCCAGTCTGGCTCTGAAGGTGTAGTAACTATTACTGTTACAAATAGAGGAAATAGGGGAAACTCTGTGGAACATCGGCTTGAAACTACCCTGAAGAGGAACCTTTTAACTTAGCAGAACTGCAGGAAGCTACAGTTTTGAGAGCTACATCAAATGGGATGGTTTGGTGATAAAGAGAAGTGTAACTTGCCAACAAGTGGGTACCTGAGGGTAAATAAGACAGGAAGATATAGTTAATAAAACTGTCAGGCAGTGGGGAGCAGACCCCTGGAGGCAGTGGAGGAGGTGTTGACAGAAGACRAGGGCAAAACAAGGCATGTTCACAGTATTCCGAAAGTATAATATGGTTACATTTTCTTCTGAGTCTTGTCTACATGAAAATCTTGCGCTGTTTCATTATGTTGATGCAAATGCCTTTTTTGGACACATATCAGTTGAAATACGTTGTATATTGATTTAGCTTAAATCCATTCCTTACCACTTCAGTTAGAACAGTAGAAAGCACTCTTCAGCAAAATAACATCTATCCTCCCACAGACTTAGCATTAATTTAACAGCATCGGKTTTTGAACTGGTTTAATTAAACTGCAGCTTCCTTGCACAGGCCAGGACTGGTTGCTGCGGAAGCAGAAGCATGTCAGTATCTTTTGTGTCTTTTCTCAATCTTGTAAAAAGAAAGCTTCTGATTATAGACTGGAGAAGTGGATTAATGTGGGACTGGCAAATACTTTGCTTGATTTTCTCTAGGTCAAGCCCTGTTAAAAGCATCAACAAAGGCCATACCTTCTCAGTTGTTTCTGTGGAAGAATGGGCTTTGTAATGAGGGGATAAGCAACYTAAGTTAAATAGGAAGGACACCATGGCCAGCCTCCAAACCCAACTCATCTACAAATGGAAAATTTGCCCATCCCAGACCTACATTCCTGTCCAGTTYTGTTGGTAGGCATGGTTATCACAGGAACAAGATTTTCCTCTCTCGTATATGCAGACTGTAGGTTTTCCAAAGCTCATCACTTTTCAGAACAGTCTGCTATTTTTCTTGCCAAGTGGAGGTTCTTGTCCTTGTGGAAAAATATTTTCATGCTCCATTTCAAGTTTCAGCAATCAGCCATGTCTAGTTTTGACAAGAAGAGGGGTTCTTGAAATGCCTTAAGAGTGGAGGAAGGGATATSTTTTCCATTTGTGAAACACAAAAGTGTTGAAAATATTTTCCTCATGTTTGGAAAACAAAACAAAATTAGGTACACAGTAAAACCAATGAGTTCATCTTGATTAGGAACAACATGAAAAATACCACTGTGGGATCTGTGCAATTAGAGCTGAATAGAAATTGCTTTATAACCTGAACTCGTGCACAACAGGGGAGCCGGATTGTTTTAGCTGACTGAGTTACTCAGGTTTTGTGAATACGAGAGCAGAACCTCATGTGGTCTTTCTCCTGTCACACGGCAGGACCCGTGGGCAATATGAACATTTAGTGGGGATGTGGAAGGTCCAGTGATTCCCACAAAAGTTTGGCTTATTGTCCTTCACTAATCCATGGATCTGCCCAGTTATTTCGCTGTGTGCTCCAGGTTTGCTGTAGGGTTGGTCAGATGGGCTTCTGCACTCTTAGCATCTGTAATTTCCAGAAGTAATTCAGGGCATGTAGGGAGGAGGCCATGAGCTGCACATTGTTCTAGCAGGACGCTTCCAGCTATTATCTTGTCTGGGGACTCTCATTTGTCCTGTAACCAGAACATGTCTCTAACCCGAGGGGCTGGGAGAGGATGGTGGCCAGGTGTGGGTTGCTGCAGAAGCCAGGAAAATTAATTTGGCCTGTGGCTCCCAGTTGCCCCCGTAAACTAGATGTAACCCAGAAGACCAGATAAAGKGGCTTCTTCATGTCTAAAGTTTGTGAGCACCTGTATCTTTAGAAGGGCAAGAGACCTTGCTCAGATAGCACCGGCCTCATTTTATGGTATCTTTGCAGAGGTATTATAACATCCCCCTCCAAAAAAAAAAGAGACATACTTTGTTACCAGATATATGCTACTTCTGCAAATGCCTTCTTAAGAAGGGCAGGACCAGGTTTTGTTCTCACACATCCATTGAATTGATCTTGGCTCAGTTACTTATTTGGTATATTGCAGATGCAGACTTCCAAGGGGAGAATATTGGTAGCAGTACTGAATGTTTAAACAAGTGCTTGACCTATTCAAAATGGTAAATGTTGGATAGTGCCTTGTGTCTCTGGGAAGCAGAAAAGTGTATATTTTGTAATATAAAACAGAGATGCTGAATTACAGGCAGAATATTTTCTCCAGGCTCTTCCGTGGACAGCTCGATCTGATGGCAGTAGAGAAGAATAGACTAATTTTGAATCAAAAAACCAGTGGAAATCAGGCATGAAATGATTTAAATGAATAGATTTCTGTGTGAGCAAAACAGGTGTGAGATGAAAATTAGACTTGAAAAATTCTGGGAAGTTGGATATCCTGGCTCCCCATCCATGCATGATTTATTAGTTCTGGCTGCTTTCCACTCATGCTCCTTTTTTGTTAAAGAAACAGGGGCGAAAGCATGAATTAACTTGTGATATGCAGCTATTTATTTAGCAACTTAACTCCTAAAGTTTCCTGGGAAACAATCCTGTAAAAGAAAGGCTTGAAAAAAAGCTCCTCCTTGAAAAGTCAGGAGCAATCCCACTGAATTCTGAGAAGTTACAGTAAAGTAGAACGCTGTGACTCAGTCATTCTCTTTATATTATCTAATCATGACACATAGGACAGATTTTTTATATAGGAAACTCATTTTTGTGCTCCATTCAAAACCAAACTAAACATCTGTCAGACTTGTTTTGTAAACTGGTATGCTGCAAAAGAGCCACATACCATGGAAAGAAACCTGAGAAGCACAAGACAAATCTTTGTGATTTTTAGAGAGTTTGTGAGTAAACAAATATAATAAACACAGACAGAGATAGCTTTGCACACATACATCACCAAGTTCTTAGTTAACCCAGGGTTCATTGTAACATGGAAGTAAAAAACTTTAGAGCAGCTTTTTTGAGGTGAACCATTAGTGTTTCATAGAAAGACATTAATACAAGCGAACTTGAATATGTCTTGTGTGTGTTTGTTGTTCTTCCCATTCTCTGCAATGACACTGGAGTTCCCATTTTATGCTTTTGGTTATATTTGCCCAGATTCTTATGTGCTGTTACCATGCTCTAGTATCAGCGCTATCCAGTCTGGTGTCTAACTAACTTATCATGCCTTGACTAGACACCACCCTGCTGCTTTCTATTTTTCAGAGGCCCTTTTAAATTATCTCTTGCCAGACAGTTTTTTACTTACGTCTGATGTCTGCAGCACTTTGTTTATCATGGGGGAAAAAAAGGCAGATTCATCACAGGATTTTCTTTGCTTTTGATACTACTACAGTAAGTTAATTTGTACAGTATTGTGACTAGAAAACAGTGAAATGCCCCAAACCAAAGCCTGCAGTGTAAACCACTCCACAAAATTTAAAATTTAACCTTGTAGATCTTAAAATTGTGTTTCTTGCTCTAGAAATGGGAAGACTTTTGGTTGTGAGAAAGAATTTTGTTTTCCCAGACGTTGACACCCTGTACAACTTCTTTTAGAGCTATTTTTGGGGGCTAGAACTGTATCCATGAGGGCTCCTTCAGAACATTGTGTTCCACACACTTTCCTGTAGCATCTATTGTGGTAAGGTGTTTATTTGAAGATGTCCACGTAATGGTTTTGAGGGCGTAGAGAATGTCAGGTTTTTCCCATGTGTATGTTTTCAGCTTGGGATATGCAGAAATAAAATAATTTTTTAAGTTAAKATTTCAGATGAACAGACAGAAGTCRCAAGTTTTACTTCAGAATAACATTACCAGTACCTAGCCATAGAGATTACATRAGAAATTCAGTTCCCACTTTGGGTTTGGAATACGATGCCTCACGTAGCAGCTTCCCTCCATCTGTTTTGCATATAATGAAGGCTTTTATGTATTTTCTTCCTCTTTCTCAGTCATTTATTCGGTACTTAATGATTCAGAAAAACTGCATTTACTTAAAGACTAAAGCTATGATTCTGGTGACAAATGCAGGGTTAGTTTAAATGCTTACACACTCAATTCTCTTTTTTTTTTTTTTTTAACAGATTTTCCCCCCAAGCAATGGAGTTAGAGTAAAAAAAAAAAAAAAGTAGAATACTTCATTTGCCCTCCATGTGGACTTCTGCCTCTGGTTTTGACATAAAGAGAATCCACTCAGGTGGGTGAAGTTACATATTGCCTCCTTACCCAAACAGGATGAAAGCCCCACTGTATTTACATATGAAAGCAGCATTGTATTAGGCACTAGTAAAACAAAAGGTGAAAAAGGCCCTTTGCTGAGGAGCTTGAATTGTAATTGGGTGACTAACTGGTGTGCAAGGTACGYCTCACTGCTCTGTCAGGTGCACCACCAAGTTTTAGGTAATAATAGGCTTGGTTTAAGAGGCGGTGGTGTGATATATTGGCAAATAGGGGTAGGTGTGTGATGAAAAATTACCCACGCATAGGTATGCTTGAGCCAAGAAAACGTTGAGAACCACTTGTCTGGTTAATGTAAGATGCAGTGAGTGGCTGTAACAAAAAGACAGAAGTAGGACTGGCGCGTCCTTGCCTGCTATGTGCTCTCTGAGGTCTGATGGAGAAGGCTTTATTTTCCTTGTATTATAGACCAAGGACTGGTGTATAGAGATGTATGRAGGACTTCAGGCCAACAGGACTGTGCAGCACTTCACGTGAGCTGTGGCTGTGGTCTCAGGAACAAGGAAAACAGCTTCCAGTCCATGAATACACATAAGTTTGCTTGGGATTCAGCTAAACAAGTGGGTTTAGAGACTAGGCTTGGGTGAAAACGTGATATTGATATCTTGTGGACTTGCAGTCTTACCTGGAATGGAAAAAATGAAGTTGATTGAAAAAGCAGTGAATAAAGTGGTCTTTTAAACCAGAAAAACTGAGTAAGCAGAGGTGTAAAAAGAATAGGTAAGGAGACTGAAGGCATGGATAGGTAAGATGGCTGTGTTGTTATAAGGAAAGGTATCCCTCCTGGGTAGCACTGTCCTGATACCAGGAAGGTTAATACACAGTGTGGGCTTCCCAGGCCCCTGTCCACACTGCAGTTGATTTCTTGCAAGAAATAAAGCTTGTGTTTAGTTTACAAGAGAAGAGATAACCTGTGTATTGGGGGGTGATGGGCAGGGAGATGGATGTASCCAGAGTGATGTTACGATGTAACAATTCTGAATCCTCTTGGGGAAATAAGGATGTGTTTCTCTCTCTGCATAGTGTGTTGTACTCCCAGACCTTTCTCAGTACAAATGTGGCCTCGAATGAAAGCGGACCTTCAGAAAAGGTCTTATGAGGAGCGGCTGAGGGAACTGGGGTTGTTTAGCCTGGAGAAGAGGAGGCTGAGGGGAGACCTTATCGCTCTCTACAACTACCTGAAAGGGGGCTGTAGAGAGACGGGTGCTGGTCTCTTCTCCCAAGTAACWAGYRAYAGGACGAGAGGAAATGGCCTCAAGTTGCGCCAGGGGAGGTTTAGATTGGATATTAGGAAAAATTTTTTCACTGAAAGGGTAGTCAGGCATTGGAACAGGCTGCCCAGGGAAGTGGTGGAGTCACCATCCCTGGAGGTGTTCAAAAAACGTGTGGATGAGGTGCTTCGGGACATGGTTTAGTGGGCATGGGTRCTGSGTTGATGGTTGGACTCGATGATCTTAGAGGTCTTTTCCAACCTTAATGATTCTATGATTCTATGATTCTDTGAAAAGTTGCAGAGGAATGTGAGAGAACAATAGCATGGATAGCAGACAGAGAAAAGACAGGATCTAGGACTTTTGTAGAGGAGAAACTGCCAGGTGTTGAAAATGGCCTGAATGGGCCTGCATCCAAGAAAAAGGTGAGGATTCCTTGGGCACACATCCGGGTGTCAGAGAGAACAGGAATGCTGCTGGCAGCAACTGAGGGTGGAAAGGAGCAGGGAGAGTCTAGGAGGGAAGGCACAAATTCATGCAGTAGAAAAACACCCAGGAGGAAGTTTTAGAGAGAAGCTTTCAGAGTTATTAAAGAGTGTGAGGATTTGATTGCAGAAGTTTCTTTTGAAGATGAAATTATTAATGAAGACAGGTCATATATCAAATAGTTCTAAACAAAGAGCTCAGGGTCTTCTAGAAATTACAGTGGGTACGTCTGCAGTGCTCTATGGCAAATACTTCATCTAGTTTTGAACAAAGTAACTATTCTATGAAAAAGTACCAAGGGCATAATCAGTGAAGCACGCTCCTGTTTGCCAGAGTTTTCATCAATCATTAATCGTCCTTTCTTCTTCCCAGTTCTGTTTTCTTCTGTTTCGGCTTTGCTCAGCTCCAGGCCTTTCTTCAGTGCAGTGCAGTTGCACTGGTGCCCCAGCGGAAGTTTGTGTGTTGAGGAAAGGAGTTTCCTGAACTGCTTCTGCCATAAACATTCCAGCTAAATGCTACAGCCTGGAAGGGYGCCAGAGCAGAGACCCTGAAAAACACAGCCCAGCTGGTCTGAGAGATAATAGCTGCCAAATGAGTGTAGCTGTCTACAAGAAGTCATGCACTGAGATATGGCTTTGACTTTTCCATGGGTGTGTAGTTTGAGATGGGAATCAAAGTCATTAGGCTGTTTTTACCATGCTAATTAAATGGTCTTGTTCAAAGACTAATGGAGATAAGAAGTCTGTATCTAGTGGCCATGGAGGTCCTGGCTTGTGGCACGGGTTGCTGTCTATKCACTTGCAGTTATGACTGCATATTGGCATATAATGTTTCTGTCTGTTAATTGTATTCTTAATGATTGAAGTGCAGCCAATACATAGTGCTGATACTCAAGAATAGATATTTTTCTTTCTATCTCTAGGACTTCTGGTTCTTTTCCTTGCAAAGTCAATCAACCAATTTGCCTGTGATGCACCCATATTCAGAGCTGTACCGCTAGTACGTTTGTACAAGAGGAGACAGGTTTGATCTGACTGGAGGTAGGGTGACTGCAGGTGTGTGATCACGCAGTGTGATGTGGGAGCATTTCTCTTTACCRGTTCAAGCTGATGGGTGGCAAATCAAACTCTTCTGGTACAATGAACGTAAGAGTACTACTTTGATTAYATAGGCTGGACTGGCTTTATACTGTAGGTTCTGGCTTAGACAGAGTTGGCAGAGATGAAAGGTAATTGTTAACATTAAAGTTAGTGGGTGAGATGAAAAGGATTATATGTGTAACTGTAAGTGCAATTCACATCCAGTGGAAATATTTTGCAGAAGCAGCAGATTTTATTGTGGTTCTGTATTGAGGTCAGGCATAGCTCTTTTTATCAGGAAAAGGATTGAAAATGTTCTCCCTGAGATGCAGAATGGTTTCCAGAGCTTCCCAAATGCATGAGGAATAAAGTCAGTGCAGTAACCACCRAAGAGACACAGAGTGCTGCTCACTGACAGCCTGGCCACTCTTGCCACTTAGCAGACTTAGTGCTGTGCCATGCCGAGAGGCTAGTGAAGCAGTGTTTCATCGGGCTGGTCCTTCTTTCCCACTGACACGTTAGGATCTAATCCCTATAAGTGCAAACCAAAACACCCTTTCTCCTCACAGCACTTTAGAGACATTATTTGAACACCTCTGCCCCAAATTTTCTTAAATTTCCTTGTGTTGCTTTTTCCTATCAGAATCTGAATCCCTCATCTTTCATTTTCATGCATTACCATTTTAACCTATTAAAAATGAAAGATCACCTCTGTCTCTCTCYTGTAGGGAGGGTGATAAAGCACATTCAGTATACATTCAGTTTGTGGCCCTTTAAACTTTACATTGTGGCTGTTCAAGGGTAAGCATTTAGAGAAGAAAATGTGAATCTGATTATGTATAAAAGTTGTGCTCTGCTATTTTTGTAAAATAAAATCAGACCTATCGCAATAGAAGCAGTAAAGGATACCACCTTCCCACACCGCTTCTCTCCACTTCTAGCCAGAGCTGCTCCGTCCATTTGGCTTTGATTACTTTGAATGGGAATTACAGCCTGTGGGTATGAGGGTAGCCAGCATGATCGCTAGGAAGACTCATGTCTATTTTTTTTCTGCTAATTTCATTATGCGTAATGTCCAGAATGGACCCTTGCTTCTCACCAAAACCAAAAGGTCCTAAAGCCAGAAGAAAAAGTGAGCCCTGCCTGGGAAAACCCCCATCTGACTGGCCCTGTGCCCTGTTTCCTCACCTCCTGGGAATGAGCGAGGGGGTGCTGGGTGGGCGCCCAGAGCGCTGGTGCTACGCTCCTTCCTTCGTGCGGAGGAGGCTCCGGGCAGGGGCGCAGGAAGGATCCAGGGCTGCGAGCAGCCCAGCTCGGGCCTTCGCCTCTTCCCTGACGCGGCAAACGAGTGAGCCGGAGCCCTCCCTCCCTCCCGGCTGCTGTGGGAGCCCGGCCCGGGCGGTGGGTAAGGAGGTGGAGGTGCYCGGGGGGCGGAGGGAGGCCGCGGCAGCCCTGGCTCTGGCGGAGCAGAGCCCATCTGCTGCTGATGCGGAGTTAGCCGGGCCGGGGGTGGTTTCGGGAGAAGCCCGAGGCTTGGCTGCCTCCGCTCGTGTCGTGCACAGTGACCCCATGTCGCCGCTTTGGTGGCGCCGACAGCGGTAAGCGTCGCCCACGCCGATGCCGCCTGCGTTTGCGTGTCCAGAACCACGGGGGGAACCAACATCTCTGCTGTCACCCCTCGCGGAAAAACGACCTGCTCTTGGAGGAGGGGATTTTCGCGGGGGGAAGGACGCCAGCATCCCCGCAGGCTCCACTGGACACGGAGCCCCGCGCAGAGCCGCGGCCCGCCAGGGCTCGGGGGGCCCGGCCGGCTGGGCTCGCTCGGACTCGGCTTGGCTCGCTTCCCAGCGCGCCGTAGGCACCACGCCGCTTTCTCGCGTCACCGCCCACGGGCTCGGCCTCATTGGCTGACGGCGGCGCTCATCCTCTGGGCCAGCCAATTAGGCTCCCCTAGCTTCACGGGCGCGGGGACGCCGAGGCCTCATTAAGACGCGGGGCCCACCCCTCTCCGGGCGCAGCGGCGGCGAGCGGCAGCGGCGGCGCAAGGGCGAGCGGGCTGCCTTTGCTCCGGCCCCGGGGGCCGGGCTGTGGAGCACGGCTGTGGCGGGCGGGCTGCAACCTGCTGCAGTGGTTCCTGTAAGGCAGCGCGGATTTAGCCTGTTAATTCTCGGAAGCCGAGGGACGAGCGTGGGGGGAGGGCGGTT
>JASVER010000186.1:944586-1043631 GCA_030449065.1 Oceanodroma leucorhoa
GTGTGTGTGGGAGCTGCTGCCCCCCTCCTGGGCAGCCTCGTGTGTGTGTGGGAGCTGCTGCCCCCCTCCTGGGCAGCCTCGTGTGTGTGTGGGAGTTGCTGCCCCCCTCCTGGGCAGCCTTGCGTGTGTGTGTATGTATGGGAGTTGCTGCCCCCCTCCTGGGCAGCCTCTCCGTTCTTAGAGAAGGCTAAGACATAGGTGCACTGCACAGGGATGTTTCATAAAAGGGCTGAGCAGGTGAGCTTGTGCTGGGTGGAGTGAGGAGTCCTGGAAAAGACCACCTCTGGCTGTTAGACTTTAAAACTGTGCTTGGCTAAAAGCTCTGCGGATGTAAGATGTTATCCTAAGCACCTTGCTCTGTCCTACTGTGCTGAGCCGGGACCCTGTATTGTTTCTGTTTTATGCTGGGTCCAGGTCTGCTGTCTGTATCCTCCATGGTGTACCAGAGGCTTTGGTAGATTTCTGTGCACTAGAGCTATGGTAATTGCAGTCTAAACAAATCTTGGGGAGCAAATGATATCCTGGGGCATCTGGGAGACAAGAAACTTTCCCTTGTTGGAAATGCAGGAGCTGTGCTTTTGCATCTTTTTGGGAGAAGCAAATTGGTAGCTTTCCCAGCCCGTACAAGGGGTGTGTGCTCAATTTTCTTACAGCTCTGAGAGCAAATGATGGTTGGCATAAGAGTTTGCACTTGTGGTTTTGTTCCGTGTGAGCACTTGGTGTTTATTCTCTTCCTGCAGGTAACTAGCCAAGAGTGTGTGGTGGCCTCTGTATAAAGCAGCTCTTGAGTCTGTGCTGGGATTTGTTTAGGTTGCTCCTTTGCCATAGGAAAGGTGAGTAGGATTATTTCCATGTGTTGCTCTAAGGCTTTCTGGCTTAAATGCTTCCATAAGTGGAATGATATTTAAACAACCCTGTGACTGCCAGTCCTTTCTAAATTTGTTTGAGAATAGTGATTCTGCCTAATCTTTTATATAACTGAACTGGAGTTTATGGTCCCCAGATGATCTTAGGTCTTTGTACGAGTTGGGTTTTTTTTGTTATAATCATTGAACTTTTTTATTGATTTTGGCCAAAAGTACCCAACTAACACCTGTTCACACGTTCTATCTCCTCTATTGTTGACTCTTGTTTTTTTGTATTGGGTCTATTGCGGTTTAACCACACTTAGTAACTAAGCATCACACAGCTGCTTGCTCACCCTCCTCCCCTGCCCACTGGGTGGGATGGGGGAGAGAACTGGAACGGCAAAAGTCAGAAAACTTGTGGGTTGAGATAAGAATAGTTTAATACTCAAAACGAAATAATAACAATAATAATAAATTGTAATAAAGAGGAAAACAACAAGACAGAGAGGAACAAAACCCAGGAAAAACAGGTGATTCAGCTGCTCTCCACCTGCTGACTGATGCCCAGGCAGTCCCTGAGCAGTGATTGCAGCTCTCTGGCCAACTTCCCCCAGCTTATATACTGAGCATGACATCATATGGTATGGGATATCCCTTTGGCTGGTTTGGGTCAGCTGTCCTGACTACACTCCCTCCCAGCTTCTTGTGCACCTGGCAGAGCATGGGAAGCTGAAAAGTCCTTGACTAGTGTGAGCACTACTTAGCAACAACTAAAACATCAGTGTGTCATCAACATTATTCTCATACTAAATCCAAAACATAGCACCATACCAGCTACTAGGAAGAAAATTAACTCTATCCCAGCTGAAACCAGGACAGTGTCCACCCCTTATTCTATACTATCTACATCATGCTCAGGTCCTACACTTTCCAATACATTCCAATTAATCACCACCACTCTTCCTGTCTTTTGGTGTCTACACACAGATATAATTTCCTTAGGCTATGGGCCATCCCTCTAAAATGTCTATTGAGTTCATTTAGTCCATGACTTTGGGCTCCATCTGTCATAACAGTCTTCTCAGGGCAGGAGAGATGGTGTGTGATGTTGGATTGCTGCATGTGGAAGCCAGTTCTGGTTCCATCACCGCTGCACTTTGCTTGGTTTTGTCAAAGTTCATTCTTCATTAATCTTGGTGATTCTTACTGTAATACTGTTGATACGGCATATAGGAACCATAGAAGTGATGACATACGGCATTATATAGCAATTAACATCATACAATTTAATTAATTGGCTGTTTTCACCCAAAATCAAATCCACTTGAGGTATACATTGGACTCCCCCATCCTTCCGCATTACCCACCAAGTGCACCCAGGTCCTTGAGCAAAAGCAATCCCRTGGATGAGTTTGCCTTTGCCCGAGGCAGGAATAACCCAGACTGTCTTCCCCAGCATATTTATGTGCACTACAGAGACTTTATCCCCTTCTACAGTATGTGAAAGTTTTGATTGGTCAGGGCCAGCTCAATTGGCAGATCCCCTAGCGTTGACTAACAAGGTRGCCTTTGCTAGATGTGTATCCTTGTTAAATGTCCCACCACCCAGTACTCTTAGTGTAGTCTTTAGCAGTCCACTGTATCGTTTGATTTTCCCGGAGGCTGGTGCATGATAGGGGATGTGATATACCCACTCAATGCCACGCTCTCTGGCCCAGGTGTCTATGAGGGTGTTTCGGAAATGAGTCCCATTGTGTGACTCAATTCTTTCTGGGGCGCCATGTCACCATAAGACTTACTTTTCAAGGCCTAGAATAGTGTTCCGGGTGGTGGCATGGAGCACGGGATATGTTTCCAGCCACCCGGTGGTTGCTTCCACCATGGTGAGCACATAGCGCTTGCCTTGGTGGGTCTGTGGGAGTGTGATATAATCAATCTGCCAGGCCTCCCCATGTTTGTATTTCAGACGTTGTCCTCCATACCAGAGAGGCTTTAACCTCTTRGCTTGCTTGATTGCAACATTCATGGATAACCTGTGCAATAGTGTCCATGGCCAAGTCCACCCCTCAATCACGAGCCCATCTGTATGTTGCATCTCTTCCTTGATGGCCTGAGGTGTYGTGGACCCAGAGAGCTATAAATAATTCACCCTTGTGTTGCCAGTCCAGATCCACCTGAGCCCCTTTAATCTTAGCAGCCTGATCCACCTGCTGGTTGTTCTGGTGTTCTTCAGTGGCCTGACTCCTGGGTATGTGAGCATCTACGTGACGTACTTTTACAACCAGGTTCTCTACCCAGGCACGATATCTTGCCACAATGGGGCAACCCAGATGGGTTTACCTCTGCACTGCCAGTTGTTCTGCTTCCATTGCTGCAACCACCCTCACAGGGCATTTGCCACCGTCCATGAGTCAGTATAGAGATAAAGCACAGGCCACTTTTCTCAGTCAGCGATGTCTAAAGCTAGCTGGATGGCTTTCACTTCTGAAAATTGGCTTGATTCATCTTCTTCAGCAGTTTCTGCAACTTGTCATATAGGACTCTGTACAGCCTTCCACCTCAGATGTTTTCCCACCAGACGACAGGATCCGTCAGTGAACAGGGTATATATTGTTTCTCATTTTCTGGTAGTTTCTTATACAGTTGGGCCTCTTCAGCACATGTCACCTCCTCCTCTGGCGATATTCCRAAATCTGCCTTCTGGCCAGTCTGTGATCACTTCCAAGATTCCTGGGTGACTGGGGTTTCCCATTTGGGCCCGTTGTGTGATCAGCACGACCCACTTACTCCATGTAGCATCAGTTGCGTGATGTGTAGGGGGGACCCTCCCGTTGAACATCCAGCCCAGCACYGGCAGTTGGGGTGCCAGGAGGAGCTGTGCTTCAGTACCAACCACTTCTGAAGCAGCTTGAACCCCTTCATATGCTGCCAATACCTCTTTCTCAGTTGGAGTATAACGGACCTCAGATCCTCTGTATCCCTGTCTCCAAAACCCCAAGGGTCAACCTTGAGTCTCCCCTGGTGCTTTCTGCCAGAGGCTCCAGGTAGGGCCATTCTCCCCAGCTGCGGTGTAGAGCACATTCTTTACATCTGGCCCCAAGGGCTACTGCMTGAACTATCTCCCATTTAGTTTGTTCAAAGGCTTGCTGCTGCTCAGGGCCCCATTTGAAATCGTTCTTCTTCCAAGTCACTTGATAGAGAGGGCTTACAATCAGGCTGTAATCTGGAACACGCGTTCTCCAAAAGCCCACAATGCCTAAGAAAGCTTGTGTTTCCTTTTTGCTAGTTGGTGGAAACATGGCTATTACTTTGTTGACCACATCCATTGGGATCTGATAATGTCCAACTTGCCATTTTATTCCTAAAAACTGGATTTCCTGTGCAGGTCCCTTGACCTTACTTTGTTTTATGGCAAAACCGGCTTTCAGAAGGATGTGGATTATTTTCTTCCCTTTCTCAAAAACTTCTGCTGTGTTACCCCATATGATGATGTCATCAATGTATTGCAGATGTTCCGGAGCCTCACCCTGTCCCAGTGCAGTCTGGATCAGTCCATGGCAAATGGTGGGGCTGTGTTTCCACGCCTGGGGCAGTCGATTCCAGGTGTACTGAATACCCCTCCAAGTGAAAGCAAACTGTGGCCTGCACTCTAGTGCCAAAGGGATTGAGAAGAACGCATTAGTGATTATCAGTTGTGGCGTACCACTTGGCTGCTTCCAGCTCATATTGAGGTTCTAGCATGTCTGGCACGGCAGCACTCAGTGGTGGCGTGACTTCATTCAGGCCATCGTAGTGCACTGTTAGTCTCCACTCTCCATTAGACTTTCGCACTGGCCATATGGGACTGTTAAAGGGTGAACGAGTCTTGTTGATCACTCCTTGGCTCTCCAGTTGACGAACCAGCTTATGGATGGGAATCAGGGAGTCTCGGTTGGTGCGATATTGCCGCCAGTGCACTGTTGCGGTAGCAGTCGGCACCTTTGTTCTTTGACACTCAGCAACCCCACAACAGAAGGGTCCTTTAAGAGACCAGGCCAGRTTTATGGCTGTTTAATTTCCTCTGTCCCTAAGGCATCTATACCAAAAGCCCACTGGTACCCTTTTGGATCTTTGAAATACTCTTTCCTGAGGCTGTCTGTACCAAGGATGCACGGAGCCTCTGGGCCAGTTGCAATGGGGTGCTTTTTGCCACTCATTCCCACTAGGCTCACTTCGGCCTCCAATACAGTTAGCTCTTGGGATCCCCCTGTCACTCCAGAAAAACAAATGTGTTCTGCCCCTTTATAGATTGATGGCATTAGGGTACACTGTGCACCGGTGTCTGAGAGCCGTATGCTCCTGGGGGTGTTATGTGCCAGGCCATTGAATCCACACAGTCCAGTAAACCYGGTTGTCCCTTTCTTCCACCTGGCTGGAGGCAGGGCCTCTCAAGTTCTCATCATAGTATTTGTTACTCACTACTTGTAAATATGAGTCAGGAGTTCCTTCATTAAAATCAGGAGTAAGATCAGGCCTTCTACTCTCTCTGGKGAACTGATCACTGGAAACTGGAGCAGCAATTTTCCTGGAAGAACCCCCTTTTGTGATTGTTTTTCCTTGCAGCTCGTGTACCTGTGCCTCTAGGGTTGAGGCAGATTTTCCATCCCATTTCCTCATGTCCTCTCTGTGGTCRCACAGGTAAAATCACAAGGTGCCCTGTGGTGTGTACCCTGTATATTCTCTCTTGAGCACAAGAACGCTGACTCCTAATAGCTGAGATACTGGTCTGTACAGGTGGAGAGTAGGACCTGTCCTCTTCAAGTTGCTGGACCTTCTGAGACAGTTTCCCCCCAGCCGAAACAAGGGAGGAAGAGAGACTTTTTGTATTGCTGGAGTTGGCCTGCCAATTTATCCACCGTTCATCCCTCTTTGTCTTTCTAGGTCRTTATTGCCAATGAGATGGTGTGCTCCATACCAACTTTGGCCACATGGGTCGTGTGCAGCTGACATCATTTGGATCTTTGGGTAAATGCTTGTTGTTCAGGTCATCATAAATCACCTCCAACATGGCTGATTCCCTTGGGTACTTGGATACCTCTCTCCATGGTGGTTCACTTGCCTGGATGACATATAACGTCTTCCTTGAAGGGATACCTTTCCTTCCTGCTTGACAGGAGTCGCCTCCAGAGGCTGAGGACTTGTGCCCCTTTTCCAATTGCTTTGTCAATGCCCCCTTCCCTAGAAAGGGATCCCACTTGCTTGGCTTCCTTACCCTCTAATTCCAGGCTACTGGCCCTATTATCCCAGCATCGGAGCAGCCAGGTGACAATGTACTTGCCTGGACGACGGCTGAAATCTTTTTGTGTATCTTGCAGCTCACTCAGAGATAGGGATCAGCTGGTTACCGCCTTGTTTATGAGTTCTTCCTCTTCCTCCTCCCTGAGCAGCAGCCACCTCTCTTCCTCCTCCTGTTCTTGTGATGGCCCTGCTATGGAGTAGACTGCCTCATCCACTTTTTTGTCCTGCTCCCTCTTAGAAGAAGCTTCTTCATCCCTTTCTAAACTAGCTGACTTTGCTTCCAGTACATCTTGTGTACARGGCTGACTGATACTGGCACGGGTTTGTTCTCTGGTTTAGCTTTAGTGCCTGTTGCCGGGGTTGGAGTAGCCGCAGTGCGTGTTGGTTTGTTTGCCTTCTCTTCTCCCTGAGGGTGCTGCATAATACCAAGCAGTGTTTGGTAAATACTAGCCAGGGCCCAGCACAGTGTGAGAAGTTGTGCCTCTTTGGAATAACCACAGCATTTTTTTTTTTCCTCAAGCATCCTATCACATCMTCAGGACCCTGTAGTTGTTCGGGAGTGAAGTTCCAGACTATTGGAGGTAAGAAGTTCTCTAAGTACCTGCTCATATTTTCCCACATGCCATGCCACCCATGACCATCCAGCCTCAGGGCAGATCTCTGGGTTGGTTTTTTTTTTTTTTCAATAGTTGTTTAACCCCTAAACAAGACCTGAAACACATTCAGGAGATATAGCAATAGGAGCACGCTGGTTTGAACATCTCAAGGATATTCAAAAGTCTCGAAAGCTGGTGTGACTAGCCTGAAGGAGAAAGGGAAGGTGAAAGAACAGGAGAAAGCATCGCCCTCTGTCTTCCCATAGATTGGTTCTCTGGGGAGAAAAGGTGAAAAGTGTCATTATTAATAATTTCCGAGAGATGGCACCCAAGGTACAGAGATGACAGCGATACCAAATACAGATACCAAATTAGGTTTTTTACCAATAGTATTATTGTATCAGAAGCTGATGTTACACAGTACAGCAAAGTGATAATCCTGACCCATCTCCCAGAAGTGATAAACAGCACCACATGGAATAATACTATAAGTAAGGATTTACATAACACAACCATGCGAACAAATAAAACAACATTGTGACCAGTGACTATTAAATGCTTATAACAAATTTATTTTAACATGCTCTGGTCAGATCTGTTGTTACCTCAACCCTTTGTGCCCCATGTTGGGTGCCAAAAAAGGACTGTTGTGGTTTAACCCCAGCAGGGAACTAAGCACCACACAGCTGCTCGCTTACCCTCCCCCCTGGTGGGATGGGGGAGAGAATTGGAAGGACAAAAGTAAGAAAACTCATGGGCTGAGATAAGAACAGTTTAATATTTGAAATAAAATAAAAACAATAAATTGTAATGAAGAAGAAAACAATGAGAGAGAGGAACAAAACTCAGGAAAAACAAGTGATGCAACTGTTCTCTACCTACTGACCAATGCCCAGGCAGTTCTTGAGCAGYGATTGCTGCTCCCTGGCCAACTCCTCCCRATTTATATACTGGGCCTGATGTCATATGGTATGGAATATCCATTTGATCAGTTTGGGTCAGCTGTCCCAGCTGTGTCCCCTCCCAGCTTCTTGTGCACCTGGCAGAGCAAGAGAAGCTGAAAAGTCCTTGAGTAGTGTAAATACTACTTAGCAACAACTAAAACATCAGTGTGTTGTCAACATTCTTCTCCTACTAAATCCAAAACACAGCACTATACCAGCTACTGGGAAGAAAATTAACTCTATCCCAGCTGAAACCAGGACAGTGTCTTAATTTGGTTTTGGAAATTGTATTATGCACAGGAACAGATTACATAATCAGTTAAACTCACCAATGAGGTATCTGCAGAGACAGAGCTTTTTATGGGGCTATGTTTTGTGTAGTAGTTCATGCTGTGAACACGCCACAATTTTTAATCCTATCTGTGGGGTGTTGGAGAAAGATAACTTTGGYTTTAGATGGAAATGCTATCAGGTACTCCTTTCTGTTATATACCTGGTATCTTAAAGGGTGTAGTTTAGTATCGTATCTGATGTGACGTGACACCTGAATCCTAACAATAGCTGATTTGATTAATGTGCAACTGATCATTGTGAGTGGAAAAAGTGGAACGTGCAAGGGATTTTGTCTGAGATGCTCCTTGTCATACACAAAATTCAGGCTTCCTTTGCATGAAATCACAGAAGACTTTCCCTTGTAGTTACCAGCTGTCTATTGTGTGTCAGACAATACCTCCTGTTATTCTGTAAAAATCTCAGTCCTCAAAGGCTTTTTAATCCTGAGCTGTATCAGWAGTCAGAAGTTAGAGCTGGGGAGGTGTTCCGTAGTGTCCTTGCGTGATGTAGTCTCTGTCTTCTGTGGGACTAAAGGAGAACTAAGCTGCTGTTACAGTCAAGATCAAATTACTGAGTTTGTTAATTAATTCAACTTTTCTATACACTTTTTGAAAGTCTGGTATAAATGAATGCTGACAGTGTGCTGGGTGCTTCCCAAAACCCAGGGTGCATGGGCCTAACCCATCCTACTGACCTAATTCAGGGTCACAGTGGGCCTGAATCTGAGACATTTGGAGAGTGATTGAAGCTGCTTAACTGATTTGAGATGATAGGAGCTCTCATAAGCATGTCTTATGCAAATCTAGYCCAAAGTTGTGTATAGAAATCAGACCTCAGTGTCCCACTGTCCATGGTTTTGAGAGCACTTAATGCTCATTTGAGTATACAACAGTCCTCCCAGTGCAGAGAGGTGTATTTTTATATTTCTTTCCCCTGCTCTGTCCTAGATTGCTATCTAGTCTGTGACATCTCAGGTCAGAGTGATCAGGCGGGGCTTTCAGAGTTGCAGTGCTGTGTTAGATGGACCTTTTAGRCATCACACGATCTGCTAGAAGATCCTTGGCCACATAGCAAAAGCTTGGATGAGTGGTCAAAATCCATGTCCCATTGAAGACAATTGTCCTGGTTCYGGCTGGGACAGAGTTAACTCTCTTCCCTGTAGCTGGAGGGGGTGCTGTGTTTTGGTAATGAAAGGAACATTGATGGCCCATTGATGCTTTGGTTGTTGCTGGGTGGTGCTTGCACCGAGGACTTTTCAGCCTCCCCTGCCCTGCCAGGTGCAGGGGGAGCACAGCCTGGGCCCTTGACCCAGCTGGCCAATGGGGTATTCTATACCATGTGACATCATGCCCAGCATAAAAAMCGGGGGGCTCTGGGGGTTGGGCGCGTGGTTCCTTCAGAACACGTCGGGGTGAGCGGTTGCATTGTGTATCGCCTGTTTTGTATATTCTGTTGTTGTTGTTGTCATTGTTATTATCACTGTTCTACTTTGTTTTATTTCCATTATTAAACTGTTTTTATCTCAACCCGCGGGTTTTCCTCCGTGTGCCCTCCCAATTCTCTCCCCCATCCTACCGGAGTGGGGGGGTGAGCGAGCGGCTGCGTGGTGTTTAGTTGCTGGCTGGGGTTAAACCACCACAACAATCCAGAGGGTGGTGTTGCTTAGTCAACAGGAGCAGAGAAAGGTGCTGTTTGACCTTATGAATGTGTAGCTGGCTGTGATTTAATGAGGGGAGAAAATATGCCATTTGTGCCCACTGCAAAAGTGAAAACATTAATCCTGGCGCCTGAGAACCTGGCATTGTAATTCATAAACATGAGAGGGAAAAATATACTTGAAAGTCAGGAAGGGGATGGAATAATCTGCGAGATCGCTTCTGGATTCAGTGAAATGAGGACTTGCTAGTTGTGCATTGCATCSCAGAGTAGCTGTGCTGTGGCACTTGAGTATGGAGGAATGATGGAGGAGGTGGCCTGGGGAAAAACCAAGCAGAGACTGGCATAATTAGCAGGGCAGGATGGGGATGTGAGGAAACAAGTTACGCAGAGCATGATTATGGTGACATCTACTTTGAGGAAAGCTAATAAGGTTCTGTGTATTGCCAGTTCCAAGTCTGTGGTCCTTCTCTCCAATTGCTCTGGCTGAGGATCACAGTTGCTATGTGTGCCTGCATTCCCTTGGAGCCAGTGTGGGTCTGGGCAGCTCTTACGAGCTTGGGCTCCATGTCTCMCCTATAAAAAGTCCACCAGTGAGAGTGAGATCTGCTTCTTTGGTAGGGAGCTGCTGATGTTGAGTGAGGCTCTGTGTAAGCACTTGAGGGAAATCTGTAGGCAGGAACAGCTTGTACAAATCTGCTACTAATCAATTGGTGAAGTGGGCTAGTTGCAACAAGCTGGGTAGAGGATGGTGCTTTCCTCCCACATGAGGGTGGGAAGGAATTCAAAGCCAGGAGACCTCAAAGATTAAAACATGCTCAGCAGACACTTGTTTCTTTGGTTGTTTTGATTCTGATAGTTGTCTGCTCTTTGCTGCCATATTACTGCTTGTAATGCATYATCTGTGGGATGTTTGATGTATCTGTCTCGTATCTCTGTCCAGATGCATCATTATTAGATGCCAGACCAGTTGTCATCTGTGCTAAGCTGCAACCAAAATGGCTAAGTACAGGCTTGTTCTCTTAAGACATGGGGAAGGAGCCTGGAACAAGGAGAATCGCTTCTGCAGCTGGGTGGACCAGAAGCTGAGCAGCGATGGGATAAAGGAAGCTCAGAACTGTGGCAAACACCTAAAAGCACTGGGCTTTGAGTTTGACCTCGTCTTCACCTCTGTACTCAGCCGCTCCATCCAGACTGCATGGCTTATCCTGGAAGAGATGGGCCAAGAGTGGGTCCCCATTCAGAGTTCTTGGCGACTGAATGAACGTCACTATGGTGCACTGATCGGTCTCAACAGAGCAGAAATGGCTCTGAATCATGGGGAGGAGCAAGTGAAAATATGGAGGAGAAGCTATGATGTTACCCCACCTCCCATAACTGAATCTCATCCTTACTATGAAGAGATATACAATGATCGCCGGTATAAATGCAGTGATGTCTCTCAGGACAATCTCCCAAAGTCTGAAAGTCTGAAAGATGTGCTTGATAGACTCCTTCCCTATTGGAATGAAAAGATAGTGCCAGAACTGAAAAGTGGCAAAATGATCCTTATATCTGCTCATGGTAACAGCAGCAGGGCATTGCTGAAGCATGTGGAAGGTAAGGGTCATCTTTTAGCCTTCCCCTTACTCAACTGCTTAGAGCTTTACATCTTGTTCTGTAGCGTGTATTACTTATTTGGGCAATGTAACACTTAATGTCTGTGGTCTCCAAGGAGAAAGTAAAAAGTTGGCCTATTGGAACAGGAATCAAACTGGGGGATGTGGAAGGGGGAGAGAATTAGTTAGGTTAATCTAGTTAAGAAAAGAGCCAGGTGCTTTCCCCTTGTTTCTCACTGCTCATTTTTAACTGCTGTTTTCAAACTAACTTTGCAGTTGGTCTAGATAGACACAAACTCTTCAGGCTCTAACTGTTTTTTGATTCGTTCAGCTGCTTTGTCAAAGGGTTTAAGTCATAATCTGTTCATTAAACAAGCACTGCTATAACAGCAGAATAAAGTGCTTGTCTTGAGTTGTGGGAGACATTCTTGACTGTTACTGTGGTGGGTCACTTTTGAGGCTTCATTCCTGATAATTCTTTACTTAAAAGCTGCTGTGACAGAGTTCTGCAGAGAGTAGGTACTTTCTAAAGGCCATGCAAATACTGCATTATTTCCCAATATAGAAAATGCTTACAAATAAACAGGTAAGTTGGTAGCTTAGCATAAGGTTGCTTATTTATTTGGCATTTAAAAAGGATGTGATTTATCTTCAAGTCATTGCTAAATTCTTTCCCTCCCACCTCTTTAATTACATGGCTTCTAGTTTAGGTAATCCTAAACTGGAAGATGGACTGTATTAATTTCTTTATCTGTGGGTAGAGTAGACTTTAGTGATTGTACATGTATGAATGCAGCCTACTAGAGGTGTAGTTGCAAGTATGCACAGACTGGATTGTGTCCACTCATTTTTTTTTTTTTTTAGTTATCTATAGCTCTGACTCTGCTGAGCACTCTTTACATTCAGGCATGCTGGAACAGTCGGGACAGCTGATGCTTTAGCAGGAGTCAGAAGTTGAGGGAATAAGCATGTACAAGTGGCTTCTGGAACTATAGAGGCTGAATTCTGGGGTACGGATCACTGCTCGGATGAAGGAGGAAGGCTGGTTCAGTCAGTTCCACTGATGTGGTCAGAGTGGTTGTCCACGCTATGTGAAATGATAATTACAAAGGAAAAAGGGGCAGAGGGATCTGCAACCACGGTGTTTCCCCTGCTCCCCCTCCCCCCCCCCAAGAACTGAACCAGTTCCATGAAATCGTGCTGGCCAAGCCCTTTAGRGGTGAAATGCTGCAAGCTGACCACAGCTTCAGCAGAAACCCTGGGCCACTTCTTGTGCAGGCATGCACCAAGGCTAGAGCTGACAGCATCAGTGACTGGTAAAGGTTACTTTAAAGTGAGTATGGCTGGATTCCTTGCTGCATTGAGATCAGAGAGAACAGTGTAAGTTAGAGCAGCTGCAAAGGTTTTCTTTGGGACAGTCTGTTAGGTACAACTCTTCAAGGGCTGCCCACACTCAACCAAACTAGAATAGAGCTCTGTCTCTTGTCTGTCCTACACTACACCTTGTCCTTCCCACCATGTGCTTACATAGGGAAATGTGAGGAATCCTTGGCAGAGGATCTWGTTCTGTTGACTGAGGACTGTCAGTCAGCTACCCCACCTCCCACACAGGAGCAATTGCCAGATACATGCTGGCTCTTCTGCCCTTTATGCAGTGGGGATTTGGATTGCTGCAGAGCTGGCCTGAAGGGTGGCATGAACAGAGCTTTAAGATCCCTGATATTGCAACCTGCTCTTTTTTTTTTTTTTTCCAGAGCTCCAACCTGTATTTAGCTGGATCTAAGATGTTGCTTGTCTACATTGCTGATTGTCTCTCCCTTTCTCTTCTGAAAGGTTGTGAGCTGCTCTGGAGCCTTGCTGGAGTTGGAACTGTTTAAACAGTGCTTAAAGTTTGTCAGTCTACTGTATTTACAGCACCCACTGTGAGGTGGGCTTTGTTTTTGTGGACTTTTTTGGACAAGCTTAGTGTGTCCTGCACTTGACTGGAAGTTTCTAGGCCACTCTATCTTAGCTGGGGCCATGKTTTTTTGGCATTTAGAAAATTGGGCTCCAAATGTGTCAAGCAGCGATCCTATATGACTGCTTGGACGTCTTAGTCATAGTCATAACTTAATGCTGGAAGCTGTAGGCTCAGAAACTTTAAATGGCAGTAAATATGAATGTTTTAATTCAGTTTGATCTGATGAAACAATTCTAATTGTTTCAGTGTGAAATATGTCTTTTCTGAAAGACTCCAGAGTATTCTTGAAGTTACTATTTCAAGGAGGTATTTTTCTGAAACAGGCCTGCAGTTCTCTGAATCTGAATTTTTTCCTTGTTATGCGTAATTGGTAAAGAGCTTGAAATGTGGATCTGCTTTCCACTTGAACACAAAAATCATCAGAGCAACAGAATGTCAGGCTAACAAGGCTTTGATTGTGGCTTTGGATTTCTTGTTTTCTCAGTGCTTAGAGTGGACCTCATTAAGGTATATGAAATGTCTGTAGGATCTGTCATAGTTTGCATGTGAGGACTTAAAAAGTGAAATCCCAGCAGTCTTTCTGGAAACAGTATTTAACACAAACTGGACCATACTCTTGTATGCGCTTGGAGATCAGAAACAGCAGCTTCTCGGAGAGCTTGCTCTTCTGTCCTGGTGGGCTGAGTGACATTTCTCCCAGAGGGTGCTGCTGAAGATCTCAGAGCTGTTGGTGTCCAGTGGGGATGTTGGCTATGTTCCTTCTAGGTAATCCCTGTAAATTTGATAAATGCCACCAAGGCCAAGTGTGGCTGTTTTCCTGTCAAAGATACAATGTTGACATCAAATTTTTAAGTCTTCGTAACTGAGCTTGTCCAGTCCTTTCAGAGCACTTACTCTTTGCATCATCTTCAGGTGATGTATGTGATGATGCTAGGAATCATTGGCACAACTAAAAATTGGTGGAACAAGAGGACGGTTTTTGTTATATGTTGTTAGGGTTGGAAAGGCTCTSTAAAAGTAACACTTTCTTCAGGCAGCAGTCTTGTGCTTGCTGGTGGAAGTGTCTTGTCATAACTTAGAAGCTTTTTGTTCTGTGACACTTATTGGTATGGACCATGACCTATAACTCAGGTCTGTAGGCCACATTTTTTCTTTCATGGTATACCATCTCTGATGCATTGAAAAAGCAATGGCAATAAGATKTTAATGAGGACGGTATCTAAAGTAACCCTATCAGACTTGTTTCATAGATTTTACTTTGGATGCTGAAACATCATATTGATTATGAAAGCATCAGTTGCTAAAATCTGCGAAATAAGCATCTTAGATGCACAGGATCTATTTACAGGTGATTTTCTCAATTCTTTGAAGGAGGAATGGTTTGCTCTCTTATCTAATAACTGATACTTTAGATTGAGATGCTCTTAGCAGTGTCCCATTGTGAAGACAACATTAGTGTAATAGTTGTGACCAGCTTGCCCTGTTTCTGTTGAAGTACTAATTGGAGACCAAGTCTAATGGACTAATTTTCCAGATGACTGACAGAAGCATTGATAGGCTGTCTCAACTTCTTTCTTTCCTCCCGACCATTTAACCCTGAGGACTGGCATTAAGTGCCTCAAGACAGGGTCTTGTGGAAGGCCTGATTCTACAACTTCCTTCCTGTGGAARGGTTGCCATCTCTTGGATATGGTGTGGTGGTCACTGAGTGTGACAAGCTCAGGGTAAAAAATGGAGGGGAGGAGTTAGCTAGACTCTTGAAGACAAATGCAGATGTTGCATCCATTGGGCTTGTCTGGTCACAGAGGTGGGACAGAGCTCTGGAGCTGGACTCGCAGACAGAACATGGTGACGGGGAAGGCCTGATGCTGGTCTCGACAGTTGGTGAGCAGGGAGAGCAGTGCCCTCAAGGATTTTACTTTTTTGCATTACTGTAACTTGTGCAGTTACAGTATTCCAGTAGTTTACCTGCTGGAGCACAATCCACACTAGTGAGTCCTGGTGTGAATTGTGTGTTGGGGACTACCTAATAAGATTATTTTACTGATTTTGCTGCTCGACCTTCTTAAGGAAATACTGCTTATGTGACTGTGGTGTCTGAGGGCAGTTACAGAAACGAGCTTGAGATCTAACAACTCACTGCTGCTGAAATGAGATGGTCTTGCACTCCCTGTCATTCATCACAGTCTTTACTCTGTGCTTCTGATGCTTATTTCTTGGGAGCTTGTTGGGCATTTTTGCAAGTTAACTTTGCCTGTAAACTGGCAAGAAACAGCAAGGAGTGGGTAGATTTCTGTCACATTGGTGGTTTGAGTCAGCTCAGGGAAGCGGGTGGCAAGTGCCTGATGGTAGTGCAAAAGGGCTGAAACAGCCTGACCAGGACCTGCAGCTGGGACAGAAAGGTTTCAGACATGAGTTGTTATTGACTGGCTTCTACAAACTTGGGCTTGAGGGACTCTCAATAGTGCTTCAGCCAGGGATAGAAACCTTTTGCCAGAGCTCTGTCCAAGGGCAATATGTATGCTGGTAGGCTGCAGAGTTGCATACTCAGAGAATTCCATTTGTCACAGTGGTGCCTTGAGTTCCTGGTGGTGGTAGTGCAGCCTGGGTCTCTATTCAAGACTTCTTGGACTTTCTCACCTAATGCCATAGTTGACAGCTAGTGCTGGTAGATGCAAATCTCACGCCTCTTTCAGCCTGTTTAATCTTGGACTGCTTGAGGAGTTTAAGGCAGGCTGGATTTCTCTACTGCATGGGAATATGATTGATAGATTCATGGTTTGCTTTCCTACACTGTCTCATATTGGGATGGCCTCAGTAATGACCACAGTCAAAGTCAGACTGTGATCAGGAGCTGTTTATGTAATGACGTTGTATTGGGTCTGGCTGAGATAGAGTTAATTTGGCACATTGGGTGCCATAAAGGACTGTGGTGAGTTGACCTTAGCTGGATGCCAGGTGCCCACCAAGCTGCTCTATCATTCCTCTCCTCAGTAGGACAGCAGGGGGAGAAAATAAGATGGAAAAATCTCATGGGTTAAGATAAAGGCAGTTTAATAAAGCACAAGCAAAGGCCATGTGCGGAAGCAAAGGAAACCAAAAGATTTRTTCTCTACTTCCCATCAGCAGGTGATGTCCAGCCACAGTAGGGCTTCAGCATGCATAGCGGTTGCTCTGGAAGACAAATGACGTAATAATGAATGCCCCTCTGCCCCCCTTTCTCTTAGCTTTTATTGCTGAGCAGATGTCGCATGGTATGGAATATCCCTTTGGTCAGTTTGGGTCAGCTGTCCTGGCTATGTCCCCTTTCAAGATCTTGCCCACCCCCAGCTTGCTGGGTGGGGGGGGGGAAATGTTAGAGAGACAGCCTTCATGCTGTGCAAGTACTGCTCAACAGTAGCCAAAACACTGGTGTATTATCAACACCTTTCTAGCTACCACTGCAAAGCACAGCACTATGAAGGCTGCTATGGGGAAAATTAACTCCGTCTCAGCCAGACCCAATACAATGTCAGGACAGGTGGAGAAAAAAAATATGACAAAAGGCTTGTGGGTCGAGATAAGGACAGGGAGAGATCACTCACCAATTACCATCATGGGCAAACCAGGCTTGCCTCGGGGATATTAATTTTAATTTATTGCCAATCAAACCAGAGTAGGGTAATGAGATATAAACTGAAATCTTACAAACAGCTTCCCCCCACCCYCTCCCTTCTTCCTGGGCTCAACTTCACTCCTGATTTCTCTACCTCCTCTCTCCCCCCCAGCAGCACAGGGGGATGGGGAATGGGGGCTGTGGTCAGTTCATCACATGTCTCTGCTGTTCCTTCCTCCTCACACTCTTCCCTTGCTCCAGCGTGGGGTCCCTCCCATGGGAGACAGTTCTCCAYGAACTTCTCCAACGTGAGTCCTTCCCRGGGGCTGCAGTTCTTCATGAATTGCTCCAGCGTGGGTCCCTTCCACAGGGTGTAGTCCTTCAGGAACAGACTGCTCCAGCGTGGGTCCCCCATGGGGTCACAAGTGCTGCCAGCAAACCTGCTCCAGCATGGGCTTCCCATGGGGTCACARCCTCCTTCAGGTGCATCCACTTGCTCTGCCATGGGGTCTCCACAGGCTGCAGGTGGGTATCTGTTCCACTGTTAACCYCTGTGGGCTGCAGRGGGACAGCCTGCCTCACCATGGTCTTCACCAGGGGCTGCAGGGGAATCTCTGTTCTGGTGCCTGGAGCACCTCCTCCCCCTCCTTCTTCACTGACCTTGGTGTCTGCAGAGTTGTTTCTCACATATTCTCACTCCTCTCCTCCAGCTACTGCTGTGCAGCATTTTTCCCCCCCCCCTTCTCAAACTTGTTATCCCAGAGGTGCTACCATTGTCACTGATGGACTTGGCCTTGACCAGTGGCGGGTCCGTATTGGATCTGGCTGGCATTGGCTCTGTCGGACACAGGGGAAACTTCTAGCAGCTTCTCAAAGCAGCCACCCCTGTAGCCCCCCCACTACCAAAACCTTGCCATGCAAACCCAATACAGGCATAGAAAATCTTGGCAGACATAAGGGTGAAACAAATGTAGAAAATATGCTGCAGCCATGGTTGTAGCTTACCCATCTTCTTCCTTCTTTTCTTAAAATCTGCAGTGAGGTARCGTTCTGTAAAGATTAATAGCCAGGTTCTAACACTGTACCCACTTCCCTCCTCTACCCTACTGAAGCTAGGTCCTCTGCCAGCCTGCAGGGGGGGCAGAATCTGGCCCTGAATATTTAACTTATTAGGCTAAAGCTTCAGTATTTTCATTACGCTTGTGGGAAGGATGCTATGACCTGATTTGGATCTCAATTACAAAGCACCAGTTCTAGAACAAGCCCATTGTGGCTGAATTTATGCATACGATCTTGTGTGTTTTGTTGGATGAATCATCTGGCCTCAGATGTAGTTGACRTGCAGGGGAGGAGGGGTGTAGCTATTCTCAATAGCTGTTGTGTTTTTTGTGTAGCTCTGACATAAGAATAGAAGGAAAGAACTTGGTAAGAACAGGTAAGAGGGAGGGAGAAGCTGAACCAGCCCTTGTAGAACTTGGCTSTAGGTGCTCAAAATCAAGCCCAATGGGTTTTGCCTCTGTAGGACTCTTCAGGGTGCAAGTATTTCAAAGCACTTYGTGGCCTACCAGGTAAAGGTGAATTCTTAAGCTTGCACAGAGGTATTACTGGTCTCTGTGTTTGATCACTCAGTTCAGTTAAATGGAGCATAAATGAGCTAGGAAAGAATTCTGAATGTGATTTTGAAAGATCTTTTTTGTAGTAAGTGCTGTACCAAATTCTTACAATGTTCGTGTACGTAACTGCTTCCTGCTGTACAGCTGCTGTTAAAGAACAATGTTTAACAGGTGCTCATGAGAGAGAACGTGGGAAATGTCCACTTGAGGAATGTAGTTGCCCAGTCAGCATTTTGTCTGGGGTCCTGAGGAAGACATCCTGAGTATTTCACTAATGTCTGTGGGTTCTCATGGTCCTACCTACTTACAGCCTTAGTTTTAAACCTTCTTGGGGAAAGACTGCTTCCAGCAACACAGTACCTTTCAGCAGTGCTGAGACCCAGGCTTTAGTATTATACTGGAAGGAAGAATGTTGCTTCTTCAGTGGTCTTATTTCCCACTGCACCTTCTGGTCAGCAGTTGAGTCCTTGCCCTGATTTCACCCTTCTTCCCTGTGAGATAGGGTGGGGTTATGACACAGGCCTGCTCAGATGAAGTGCAAGAAAAGGTCACTTGGCTATAGTTACAGCACATGAAGTAACTGGATAGCAGTTAGCTCGCGCTTGTAATGGCCGGAGTGTAAGATGTGATCTCATTACTGTTCTCCTGGCCTGCTGGGTGGGGAGTGTTCTGTGTGCATTTTGCCTGCAACTGAAGAGCTTGTGTGTCAAGCCTGATCAGCATCTTRCTTCCTGAAGAACAGAAATACTGTACAAATACAGTAACTGTGCTGAAATAAAACAACAGGACACAATTGTTTCGTTAGGATTTTCATCTGACTTCAACTTGCAGTTCCAGCCTCCTGGCTGTGAGGCAGCACTTTCGTATGAGGAAAAATCTCSAGGAGAAAGCCAACATGCTTGCTGCAGCTTGTTTATCCTAGACTACACTGTTTTGCTTTGTAAATCAATACTAGTTGACATTGGTGTGGTCACTTTGTGTTCTGTAAAAACAGTAAAATACATTTCTGAATCCATGTAGCTACAGCTATTTTGTTTAATCCATCTTTAGAGGAAATCTTTAAATATCCTGACTGTTGACCACATTATGTGGTTTGCCTAAATTCTCCTGCATGACTTCATCTGCTTTGTGTATATCTGAATGGTTTAGTCTGGGAGACTGAGTTTGAGAGATGGGCAGAACAGTTCCTAGGGCCAGATTCTCTGTGGATACATGGTGACATGTGTATGTTGTTAAAATTTAATATGTTTAAGAATCCTTGAAATAAGAGCTCAGGCGGCTTGGCTGCTTGTTTTGCAAACCAAAGTCCTTGAGAATAGTGCTTGTGCCTGGTAAATAGACTCAGTATTCTTTGCATGGATTTCTGTGTGGTTTTAAAATTTTAGATGCTCCTTGATTCTGCTGATTCTGCTGCCTACAACAGGTGAATTCTATATCCCTTGTATACAGGGATTGCTTAAACTGGCAGAGGATGCCTGTTTTTAATGGACTGATGGCTCAGTATGTAACAAGGTGTAAGCCTCTTGCAAGGATTTGTCTGTTTCTCTTGCTCCATGCTCTTCTGAAACTTAGGGCTAATCTACAGCTGAACTAAGTAGCCTTTGGCCTAATCAAAACAAGAATAGGTCACTGCAAAAGTTGCATGCTTGTGTAATCTCTGAGCAGGGGCATAAAATGATTCTCACCTCATGATTAGTTCTGTTTTTTCTGACCTGTTGTCACCCCACTGTTGCTGAGTGGCTTGACTTTGTGGGTTTTCCTGTTAATATGTTGGCTCTGCTTTTCTACTTAATGTGAAAATCACTGGTAAATTTGCACCCATGTGTTCTGAGAACCATCTGTTTTGTCAGCTGCTCAAGAGGATGTTTTCTTCATGCACCTTGGTCTAGTTTATATGGCATCGTTTTAGAAGCTTGATTGTGTGCATTTTCTAAGCATGAATTACTCAAAGCTGTCCTGCTTTACAACAGTAGGCTGCTGCTGTGATCTCAGTGCTTCTAAAAAGGGGAGAAAAAGGAAATGTTGATATTCCCAATGACACTAGCTTTCTTTTGCCTGAAATTTCTGAGGAATAATGTCTTTGCAGTCACTGCTTCTTAATGCAACTATTTAGACCTTGTGTGGAAACTACTAGGAGGTTTGGTCTCACTTGGATGCTTTGGACTCTTGTGTGTTTGATGTAAAAATAACCATCAATGTCATTGAGATTAGAGCCCCAGAATATTTTAATTAAGCACAGCTAGGTAAAATAAATTTTATCCCCAGGTACATGTTATTTTAGTGAAGTAGAAAGATACAGGAAAATGCTCCAAGTTGTGTAAGTTGACTTTCTCCCTTCTTTTCTTCCCCTCTCCCTCATTTGAAAGGGGAAATGAATATCCCATATCTAGTAATTCTGAGAATAGTACTGTAGGCAAGATGCTCTAAACTTGTTTTTGAGAAATCAGATGTGGGCAAACAGTGATCCTTGCACTGGAAGAATTAAATACTGATTTTTAAGACAGCTTGTGTGAGAAGCTTTGCATAGAGAATTTAAGAGAAAAATTAACCTTGATATCCTGCCTTTTTAAAGAGGCTGTTTGTATTGGTTGCTTAGCAGAGGTTGTTTCATGTTGGAGTAGCACTTGTGGATTGTAATCCTCTTTTGTGATGCATGAGTTGGGAAGATATGGAGGAGAACCTATTGTCCTCAATGTCCTGTATTAAAGGGAAGGTATAGTCTCCAGCGTAATTGCTTCCTGTTTTTCATATATGTAGACTGAAAAAACAAAGAAACTGTCTTTATCTTGGTGGGAATTCCCTCTTTTAGCTGTTCCTAAAGTGCTGACCAAGCTGTGGTCTAGCTGGGGATTGACCCTTGAGTAGCTGGTGGTGTTGATGGAGGCTGGGACATGTCTTTGTTTTAAGACCAGATAATCTCAGAAATAAGGCTGAACTAGACAGACAATTAGGAAGCTGTTCACTAGGTGTAAATATGTGTGTTTGTGTTTTCCTTTGGCAGGCATCTCCGATGAGGATATCATCAATGTTACTCTCCCCACTGGTGTGCCCATACTTCTTGAACTTGATGAGAATCTGCACCCTCTGGGCCCTCACCAGTTTCTGGGTGATCAAGAAGCTATCCAAGCTGCCATCAAAAAAGTGGAAGATCAAGGGAAAGTAAAATCTGCTGAGAAGTAAAATCCCACTAACACAGCTGTTTTCAAAGTGTGGTAATAAGTAATGATTTATGTATGACTGCTAGGTTGCACTGTGTGAAAGTCTCAATTTCAAGCACTAAATAATTGGAAGGGACAGTTGTTGAGTCTTGGGTTGGTAGATTAACCCTCTGCCTTTCAAAAACTGGAATTTAAATCTCAGCATGAGGTTATGGATACTGAAAAAAGAAATCAGGAGATCATTCAGGTAATGGAAACTTGCAAGGCAGTCTGCCCCAGATCTAGGATTGAGGGTGGCCCAGTGCAGAAATAAAGGGACGTGTTATTGGTGTCTACCAATAATCAGTTCTGATCTATTAAGGGGAAAAGCACCAGCTTACTGGACTAATTAAGTCCAGGTTGTTACAGGCACTAAAACTTTCTCACTGATAAAATGGCACCAGGTAACAGAGTTACCCGGTATCATTCTTTTGTGTCAATGGCCATGACAATTTGTTCTGGATGGAGTTCCTTCAGTCTTTCACAACACTTTCAGCTGTACAACTCTTTGCCTTTGTTATTTTGAGTCTTCCAAGGCCAGTTCTTGGTCCAGAGGAGAATTTTGTAGAGATGTTCAGACTGTTACAGTTTCTGTAGTTGTCTTTTGTTACACTATATTCCAGTTTTTAAGGAATCTAGAAGGGAGGAATCCCTTTTCCTCCACCATCTTTGCAAAGCCTAGCACGACTGCATTTTGCTGGCTTGCAATAATAGGATTTAACTCAGACTTTAGTCCACAAACTAAGCACAAAGGTTTCCTGCTCAATGTTTAAATTATCACTTAGCTCTTAGTGAGTGACCTGAATAGCTTTGAAACACTTAAGTAACATGTACTAGAGGTTTGATCATCTCTTAGTCAAGTTGTTAGAATAATTCCTGTTTACCTCAGTAAAACTGGATATAGGAAAATCCCCCTCCAGGCTTTTCTGAGTTGCAAAGATCTCTTGATAAATATGTTCCACAGTAATATTACTCTGGCATTCTCTATCAATTTCTCTGAAGGGCTGTAAGAGATGCATAAGGCATGTAAGATGTGTTACTGGGTGCAGCTCATTCAGCCATCACGCTGGTAGGGAACGATATTCTGCCATGCCTGAAAGTGTTCTCCTGTAAAACTCTCCTCACAATCATAGCTTGATTCCTGCTGAGTGTGKCCTTGCTGTTGTGTTTGGCACTAAATTCAAACAGTTCACACTGTGGTTGGGTGTAGTGTAGCATGTATGGCAGTTTGTTCTCTTTATGTACACAAGCATCAGGATAATCCCACTTTTGAAGACTTGCTCTAATCTTACTTGCAAATATGAAACTGTTACTTAAATTTAGATCTGACCCAGTGTCTCAACATCTGAGCATCTGGATTCTGACCTCAGTTACCAACATGGGAGGCACTTGTGTATGTACTGTTTGAGCTGAATGTGTTCTCAGCATGGCCCAGCTACAAATCTCAGAGAAGTTGATGAGAATTCGCTTGGTATGATGATAGTATAAACTTTTAAAATCCTAGAGTAGCTGCCTCTTTGCAATGAGCAGCTCTAGCTCATTTCATAAGTGTGAGAGGAGGATGTTTTCCTTTGAGGAGAGCAGTGTGACAGCGTGGTGTGCCTCTAACAGTCTCCCTGCTATATGGAGGTAGACCTTCCAGGTCTGATGCCGGCTCGCWTTAGTGTAGTACATACTCCATAAAAGACCTCTTGCTAGATGGTAGTTTCTCTTGCATGAATGATGCTTGGGCTTCTCTTTGGTTTTGTTTTTGTAGCCCTTGCAGTAGGAACAAAGTTATATGTTTCTCTTTTAAACATAAAGCTGGTAGGCTTCCTCTTGCTTTGTACAAGCAAGGATATTTCAGTGTTTTTTTTCTGAAATGCTATTAGCAGCTTCCCTGCTACTCTATTTGACACTGACTTATTCCTTTCAGAGTTTTTAGTTCTCTGTGCATAGAGTAACTCTGAATCTTAGTTGATACTTTACAAGTCCATGTTATGGAATTAGGTTGTTGATCAGCAAATGTTCACTTGCCAATGCCCTGGGGAGGGCCACTGTCACTCAAGTGATTAGATCCTTCCCCAAACATTCAATAATGTGTGAAGTTCAGTACCAAATAATTACTGTAGACTTGTTAACAAGGCAAGCAGAGCCACCTGTTGTCAGTGGGAATTGCATGCATCCAGATGTGTGGCCTTACAGGCCTTGGCTAACAGTGTCCATATCCCTTTGGTATTGTGGTATTCTTATGTAGAAGTTCTTCAGGACTTGAGGTGCAGCTGGAATATACATGGAAACGAACCCAGCTGAACTGAGAGATATGCTCTCTCCTCCCTTTCTTTTAGAGAATTCATGATCTCTTCTGGGGATGGAGTGGGGAATGGAAAGGTGGATGAGTGAATGTAGAGAGCATTAATATTTCTTTTTGCAGCTGAATGGATGAAATTGACTGAAAACAGCCTTTCAAAGAGTCATGGACAGTAAGAAAAGAACATCAGTGTGATGTTTTCAGGTGGCATTGTTTCTACAGTGCTGCTTGAGACATGAATGGTGACAGTGCCCCGGGAAGTTTGATTTCATTTGCTTTGGTTGTGACTCCAAAGTGATGACAGGATTTTACATGCACATCTGGCAGCAATACTACCTCGTAAAAGTATCAAATGGAACCAACTGGGGATTTCATTGTGCTTTTTAAGATTATTTTAACACCTTGCAATGCTTGCTTCTGAAGAGCCTTCTAATTAAATTCCTGATTCATAAAATGTGTATATTGAAGATCAGAAACCAGCTTCCATCAACAGTGGCATAAGGATGCCTGATCTTCAGGCATAGCCCYGTTAGAGGGAGAAATGAGAATCTTGCTGGTGGCTTTAGAAATCAGTGGTTGGAAAACATTTTCCCCGTGTTTGACTGAGTATGCCTCAATGTCCTATAAGGTAACTGGTGTTTCTACAGTTGACATCATGGATGTGGTTGATTTGGTTTGTTTATGCATTTTTAACTTGTGGTTCAGTAGCAGTAATAGCTCTAGAATCCTCTTGAAAACCTTTGTAAGTACGGTGGAGCTGGCAGGTTCTTTGTAACTCAATAAATTCACCTGAAATATAATTTAACTTGGCTTCAGTCTTTCTTCCTTCTACTCCCTTCCCCTTTGTCTCATTTCCAGGGCTGATAGGTAAATAAAACTGTGACCTTCAGGGTCACAGAGCTCATCAAGCAGTCGTTGATCATACATCATGCAGTCAGTTGGGTAAAAATAGTGTTAGAGCAAACATTGCCTCATGTTTACATGTAAAGAAGTTGGGCTGGAGAGGAATACATACCTGTTCGAAATTATAGGGGCATTTACATAGGAACAACAAATTAAACAGTTCCAGAACAATGAAGCTAAACAAATGTTCACTATTTCCCATGCTTGCTTTTCTTTTTAATCAGAAGCATTACTTTTTGATGGTGTTTTTAAAATTGTAGCTTCTGGAGACAAAGCCAACCCCTTCACACTCCAGAGTACTCTGGTGTCAAGCAGAGTTGTGACTTGAATGACAAGTGCAAGGAACTGCAAGCCTGCTGAGGACTGTTTCTTGTTACTGACCTTCACACAGAAGGCCTTGGATGCTGGGATAATGGGAGGCAGTATAAAGGTCCTAAAAAAGTTGAACATTCAGGTAGAAATGGGGAAGACAAAACTGTATGTCTTAAAACAAAAGCGTACTGAAGAAATTAAAGTTGGTCTTATGATCGTGGTGAGAGTGAGTGGGGAGTAGAGCAGATCTGTCTGAGTCATTTGTGTACCAATTCAAAGTTGATTGGTGTTTTAAGGTGTATTCTGCCCCCTCCTTCCCCCAGTCGCCTTTTGTACTTTGCTCTGCCTTGGCTAAATTCTGCCGTAGTTACACCCCAGATTCTTCCCGAGTCACATCCACTGTTTCCTGTGTTGGGAAAAGACCATCTAAAGGCTGGCTTGGTTGAGTCCTCTGTACCTTTGTTTAGAAAATGTTAGAGTGYGAGGGAGTTTGCTGTGGTCAACTTGGTCTGCACAGCCTGAGGAGAGACTGACTGTTTCTACCTAGTCAGTTTTCAAAATGTACTCTCTGCTGCTTTGTTTTTTTTAGGAAACTTTTTAGTCTAGGGTATTGGTGGAAAGTGTCTAAGTGCCAGTTGAATACCAAACCAATCCAGCTCTGCCTCCACAAGTTTGCAGTCACTCTGTTTCAGAGCTGCCAGTTCTCAAAGTTCATAATAAATGGTACTTGGCATTTGCCTTGTCTGTCTTCTGTGCTGGCCACAACCTCTCCTCAGCCTTAAATTCCCATGGGCAGGAAAGAAAGCAGTCATAATGACAACTGCACTCCTCAAGAAAGTTTGGACCTATGGTAGGAACAGACTCCAGCGATTCAAATGGATACTGCAGAAGGGTTTGGAGAGAAGGAACCCTCCTTTGAGAGCTGTGCCAAACAGGTGTTGCTGCCTCCTCTTTGTGTTATGGTGGYCAAAAGTTCTGGGGGTGGGTGAATACAAAAGGGAACTTGACTTTAGCATCACACAGAGGGCAGGCTGGCTATAACARGGCACTCCTTCCTCCTACTACCTTGTTAGTCAGCTCCCAGGCCTCYTTGGGACTATTCTAGCAGAATTTGGCAGCCTTGTTGTGTCCCCACTCTACAGAAGGAAGGGAGAGAGAGGGAAGAGGCTCCCTGTTCTTGCTCTTCATGTTATGCTGACAGAGCAGGGGAGGGCAGCAGATACCAGACTGTGGATGTTGCTGTGCTGTGAAGTCAAGCTTAGTGCAATAAAGTGGCCTGAAGATGACTTCTGATTGCTGTTTTTGAAAGGAGGRGGCATTCACCCACAGCTCAGTCAGAGATGGTAACACAGATGCTGCAATTACTCTCTCAGGCTCCAGAAAGCAGTTATGGCCCTAATGGGACCCCTGGCATTAGAAGTGCTGTGTCTGCAAGCATATGCTTCACTAATACAGTTGGGTTTTTCCTCAGGTCTCTTCCAGCTCCCCCTCAGCACAGCATGTAAGCTTGAGCCATTTCCCCACCTTCTGTCTGGCACTTGCATGAAAGAAAAGTACTAGTACGTATTAACTAGGTAAGAGAAATTCTCTCTTCTAGAAAAGCGGTGTGAGCCCGGTGACAGCAAATGCTTAAGTTTTGGTTGCTGTTGGCCTCAGAGGAGCCAAGCAGTACTTTGCTGCCATCTTCCAGGTCGGTTACTTCTAGCCATTAGGAACAAGCAGCACAACTGAATATCACGGAGGACCCTGATACTGCCAGAGCTGTTTAGTGGAAGTGTCTGTCTCTTTCAGTTAAAGACATTTTTCCCCCTTGTTCCTGGTGCTAACCTAGCAGAAGTGCTGGAAAGGAGGAATGCGTATTTGCTATTAATCCCATAATCCAACTGGGGATGCTTTGCTGAGGAGTTAACTACCTAGTGAATCCTACTTTCCTGACAGATGCTTGTCAGGCTCTCAGTATCTCTAGTGTACTATGGTTAAAGCTGAGCTAGTTCTCTGGTTCAGATCTGTGGCTCTCCTGCTGTTCCTAAACTCTGCTGATTGTGCTTTCCAGGATCTGTATAGAAGGCAGTGGTACTGGCTAAGCTAGGAGTGAGCAAGCAGGCATAAAGATCCATAACTATCCCTAAAGACAAAGCAATTGCTCTTGGACAGATTGCAGCTGTAGATGGACTTGCAGAAATGCAAGTGGACAACAGGTGGAGCAGGTGCATTATGGTAAGTACGTGCGGGGAAACGGGAACAATTTTACACCCCTCTGGGCATATAGGGATAGCAAGGCGTAATCAACCTCTCTTGAAAGGCAGCACATCTTATCTCTGCCAGCGCTGCCCTATAGTTTAAGAAATGGTGAAGGTGATTTAGTTCTGGTGTGAAATAAATTGYAATCATCATCTAGGTCGCTTGTACAGACTAGTGATTAGTCCTATTTATGTCTTGCATCAGCAGCTTCACTAGACTAGATAAATTCAATAGGAGCAAGATTGGTTATTTGCAGACAGACATTTAGTCTGCAGAAAAAAAACGCCAAAGGCCCACAATCCTGGTCAGTGATAGTACGTTAATAACTGTGTGGCAGGAAAGGTGGGGGGGAAGTCAGTATTGCATGAGAGCAGGAGCTCAGCAATGAGCAGATGCYAAATAAATTAAAAAAAAAAAAATAAAAATTGGAGGGTGCTATGGGTTTCAGGGATCTAATTTCAGATACTCTTGTCCAAAGGACTGTATTCTTCTCCCTCCCCTATCAGAAGGAAATTTATAAGCACTTTACGTGCTTGCAAATTGAGCTTTAAGGTAGGTAGTCCAGACCCTCCCTTACACATATCTTGAAAAATGTTGACTGATGTGACTTAGCCAAGCAGAGTGAGTCTGTATSTGTAGCTGATAGAAAAAGACCCCAGCAAAGCAAAATCCCAGTCTTGTACTGCAAGCCCGATATCACTGCCTTCCCTAACATGTTAGCATGAAAAATGCTTGTTAGTGACACAAAACTCATGAGCTTTGTTTTTGCACTTGCGGTATACTTCAACCCATGCCTGTAAAGGAGTGGTTTTTTAAGTACATGCACACACACAAATTTCAATTTTATGAAATAYTGTGGGAACTGAAACTCAATTTTTGTCAGGCAATAACAAAGCAGAATAAACTTTCACAGGTCTCATTTTCCCAGATGAATGCCTCAGGAGACCTACTGAAATGCAAAGTACTTTCTTTCAATACCGGAAATCTTATGTTCTGTGTTTTTTCTTCCATGTGGTTGGCTCAAGTGATTTCCGCAGCCGGCAGCTAGGAATACCTTCCATGAAGCTGTAAATCCTTCACACGGGCCGCCGATAAGAGGTTTCTGAGAAGATCTATGAACTATTATTTCATCACCTCATCTCAGTATTGGGGATAACTGAGGTACCTACACAGTGATTATTAGTAATATAACGTCAAACATTCCTCATCATTTAAAACTGCATGCCTTCTCTTATTTACAGGTAAACTTTGTTTCTCAGAGTCCCTGCTACATTTCATRATTTTAATTCTCCCTGATGCCAGGCTGGGCTTGATCTGATCCCAATCACGTTTTAATATTAAGTAACATATATTGGCAATATCAGATGCAGAGACATTTGCAAACACACGTGGTTATTTTTATGCATATATAAATGGATAAATTGTTTCTTATTTTTCTTTTCTCTAACTTTTCTAAAAAAATTGTAACTATTTTATATTATTCAGTCCTATGCTCTGAGTATCCTTGTTCATGTTGCAGTGTTAATTAGCTTTCACGTTAGTATATAAGTCTGAATTCCCTATTCTAAAGTGCAGTRTGTAAAGTAGAAAGTGAGATTACCACATCAGCATTTCTGATCTATAAGCTTGGTTCATTTTGCTCAAGTTTGGAGTTTGSGTATAAAGCGCTAACATGTTTTGGTGATGAAGTTTGTATTTTTAGCTGAAGAAAAGTACAAATATATTTGACACTTGAAGTTGGGCAGAGTTTCTATTTAATAGATCTTAGAACTGAAATTTCAGGCACATCAAGTATCCTCTTAATTTTTTACCTTCCCAAAAGTATCAGAATGTATGATTGTGAGGGTTTGATTTGTTAAGAAAGRTGATTGAAAAATAATTTTGAGGCTTTCCTCATGGAATTAACTAGAATATGTGATTTATCAGTGCGATTTTTCTGCAGCACAGGAATTCTGCATTTTGATTTTTCTTAAATTATGGACTCGGTAAGCTATGGCTCTGAGTGTAACAAGTTAATTAAATTCTGTAAGCAAATTATTATTTATTGGGAGGATAGGCTAAGGTTTTCGGTACTTCATTCAAAGTTAGGAGTTGTGGATTTAGTTTTGCCATAGGCACCTCATCACAGGCAGGTCACTTATTTTTCCCATCTGTGAAATGGGGACCTCAGAACTTCGTGACCTCATATGGCTGTGCCACTTTCATTAGGAGMTGAGATGCTCCAGTATATGACAGGAGGACTTGTTCAATAGGATGTGGAAGTTCCAGCACAGGGTTTGCTTCAGCAATGTGGCTCTTGTTTCAGTGCCTAAATTCGAGTGAAGCTCCTTTTGAAAATCTTTGTGCACTTTTGAGAGCACTTGCCTACAAGTATTTAGTAATGTCAGTGCTGATATTTAAAAAGAAAAAAAAAAGCCTGAGAACCTAACAGTTTGGGGCAGAAGTCTCCTGTCTTTTCCGTGACTAAATAGATGGGCCTGCCGGCATCTCTCTTTACGATGGTTCACAAAGGTGTTGGTAAAACCGAATCTTTGTTAACATTTAGTATAATACAGGGGTTTTYAGGCATATGCTTGAACTGCCAATACGAACAGGGTTCTCCCTGATGGGAGGAGTATTGTTGCCCTTCTTTTGGCTTTCAGTTCTCCCGGCAATGCTCTTGCAGTGGTTATTGTTGATGTGGAAGAAATCTCAGTGATTCCCTCCCACTTCTGCAAAGGACAGCCTTGCAGTTGTGTTGTCAGCAGTCTTACTTGAGCAATCAGTGTACTAAGTGGTGGTTGTATTGCAAGTGTGTACTCGGGCAGATTCCCCTACCTGTGTACCATCTTTGTACTGTCTTCACACCTCAGGCTGGGGTATTACTAAAGAGGCTTATGAAAAATAAATATTTGTGGTGTATAAAGAAAATACAATGGGTCTGTATCACCCTGGGGAAAAATGTAAATACAGTTATTTCTGAAAATGAAGCGTATGGCCTTCAATATCAATGTTTTAATAAAATTATTAACAAGTATAACTATAACGATRTTTAAGATTTTTCTGTGTGTCCAAGTTTTTAATTTAGCGCCACTGTAACTTGCAGTACCTCTTATGGACATAATTTTCATTTCTTGTACAAAGGACAGTAAGAAACTGATGCCTGCAGTTATTTTCTCTCTTCCCAATTCCAATTTAACAGGAAAAAAAAAAAATGTGTTCTGCTAAGCTTAATACTTAATTGTCTTCAGAAATACAGATAATTCATTTTGACTTCAAGAGCCATAAGATCATAGAATAGTAGAACAGCCCGGGTTGGAATCGACCTCGAAAGATCATCTGGTCCAACTTTTTGTGGGAAAGGGAGCCTAGATGAGACTATCTAGCACCCTGTGCAATTGCATTTTGAAAACCTGCAGCGATAGGGACTCCACATGTCCCTGAGGATATTGTTCCAGTGATTTGATTGTTCTCACTGTAAAAAGTTTTTTTTCTTGTATTGAGATGAAACCACTCCTGGTGCAACTTGCACCTGTTGCCCCTTGCCCTGTCTACGTGGCTCCTCGTGAAGTCGGAGCCTTTTAATAGATACATCAAGCTGCTTTGAAATGACCAAGTCTTATGCCTCAGAAAGACTTAGAACAAAAAGAACAACTAATTATCCTGTAAAACCATTTTATATATATCCTCAGTACCTCCTGTTATGGCTAGTCTTCTGCTATTGACTAATTCTAATCTGAAATTGTATGTGCTGGAATTAGGCCTACAACATGCAAGTTCTTCCTGTGATGCAAATCTGCAGGAGGGTGCAAACCGATAGCAGTGGAAACTACTGTATAAGCTCCATCCCAAGTTTAAGTGGACCATTTTGCTTGTTAGCATAGTAGCAAAAGGTAAGTATCACCATTTTGTGCTTGATAATGTGTGTCATTTGCCATATTCAATAAATCAGCAGTAGAGTGAAGTTGTTAGGATTTTCCAGATGAGGAGATACCCCCAAAGTACTTTATCTCCTGTCTTCCTCTAGTTCCTTATTTAGCTTCTCTACCCTTCCCTTCTGCCACCTTAGAACTCAAATTCCAGAGGAGCTGGGATTTTGGTGTTGATTTCTCAGCTTGGAAAGCATTAATTAGATTTGGTCAGAATCCACCTGAAATACTGACATCTTTGTTCAGAACAGGACATAAATGAAAAAACCAAACACCAGCACGTGCCGAAACCATTTCCACAGAAAGCTGCTCTCTATGCAATAAAGAAACGAATGCCAGTTGGTTGAAAACTCACATGGTCCTTCATGTTTGTTTGAGAAGAAGAGTCACCATCTGGCTCTCGGTGATCTCTTTGGCTACTGTGTTTCTCACATCTTCGCAGGCTTGTGGTTCTGCCCCATCCCCTGATGCGGCCCTGCCCTAAACTTCTACATCCAACCACATAGCACCTTCTCCAGCAGCTCCCATGCAGCATACCTCCACGACACCTTCCTCAACAGTGTGCCCCACTAGTTTCAGAGCTGCTTATAAGAGGTGCTTAGATGGGAGGAGACAAGGTGGAGTGTGGAATAGGTCTGAGAGGGAGATGTATCCAAAAAAGCCTGAGAAATGCTGTGCCAAGGTATGGATTTCCAGCTGGATCACGTTTTGTATTTTACAGTCCTGTCTGCATTCCTGTGATGCACAGGGGAAAATGAGGATTTTTATATTTTAACTGGAAAAAGCCACCCACATGAAACATTAAGTGACCCATTTTCCTCTTAATTTTTCTCTGCTTGTTTTGTTCTTTCTGTTACTGCAGTGAAACTCTCTCCCCCACAAGCGGCTGCTCATGCACAGCAGTTTTTCATGGCTGACAGTGGAACTACTTRCATAGCAGGACCAATTGGGTGCAGTAGGAGGGTGCTATGACCTTGCAGTGTGTTTCTGTTGTGCGTGGGCTCAGCAGTGCTACATGACAAACGATTTTTTACTGCTACGGCTTGCCAAACCGTTTGTGCCTCCACCACTGCTGGTGAGATTTGTGGTTGTTCATCACCTCATGGATCAGGTCTTTTGTTAATGACGTCCCTAAAAAAAGTGTCATACTTACTTACAGGCACCACTTGATGTTAATTCTTTCAGGGTCCAAGGGTAGCATGCCAGGAATGAAGAAGAATTGGTTGAGTTAATGAAGGGAAAAATTGACTACAGAAATATTATTGGTGCTATATTAGATATGCCTGTACTCCCAAAAGGATAAGCTAAGGGCTGTCAAAACACTGTGTAATCTATTTTCCAGTTTTATGTAGCTTTGCATTTGGTTTTCATGGAGATGAGAAAAAAGGCTTCACAAAGCCTGGTTGCTTGGTCTTGGTTCAAAAGGTGCTTAATAGGTTTGCCTCCAGTGTCCCTATTTTTAAGCGTTACACACAACAATTTCTACTGTACTCAGCACTTCTGAAAAACCAGGTCACCTGAAGAGTTGTCTAACTGGATGCAGAGGGTGTGAATACGTGATCTTGTGCAGCTCTCCGAGACAGTGTTGGGGGGGGAAGGATGAGGCAAGGAGGCAGGTCCAGTTGCTGGGCAAGTGCTTAGCCCTCATGTGTTTAATGTGTCCGCTGATGACAACAGAACTCCTGATTGAAAACACGATAGCGGATCCCAGCTCTTTGCACTCAGGTTTTGCTGTGTTCACCTTGGTGGTTATAACCTGGGATCCTGATCCTTGTTTTCCTTGCAGTAAATGGTGGAAGTCCTGCTGACTGCAGAGGGACTGCCTCTCCACACTCTTTTTCTCCTGGATGCAGAAATAAAGCAGCAGACTTTGAAATGCAACCTTCATTATCTTGTCAGCATGTTTCTTTCTAGATTCCTGGGAGGGGCCCTTAAGGACAGCAGGCCCCGATGGACAGACAGGAAGAGGGCTAGACATTGCAAAGCATGAATAATCCTAAATTCTAGCCTGGTAGTTCGCCTAATGGAGCTCTGAGTAATAAAATGAGGTTTCTGAGAAAGCTTGAGATKTCTACTCCACCTTCTGTTTACTACAGCTTTGTGCATTTTGCTTTTGTGTGTGCTTAAAAGACTCATTTGTTTTTAAAATGGAGTTCCCTGTCCCTTCACCCACACGCATGTGGCCCCAGCACTCGAATTGCCACCGCAGCCTTTCCTTGCTTTGTGAGAGCCGCCCCGTGATCATGTCAACAGCGACCCAGTCTGCAGACATACTGCTACTCGTGAGCAAAAAGAGGTTTTGTATGGGCCCCTGTAAATCAGTGGATAGCACAAGAAACAGCTTTGTGGTGTACTGAGGAGGACAGGAGAGTGGAGAGAGCCAATGTCCWCATTTCCTACCTCTGCTACCAAAGTCAGTCTCCCCGTTGCAGCAGCGTGGGCCCCAGTTCAGTAGAGATCCTTGTGGACAGACCCCCCCAACTGCTCGCAGCACTCTGGTGTGGAGCACTGTTTGTTTGTTTGTGTAGTTGGAGTCTGTGGGCAGTGATCCTTTCCAGGAGGACTTCTTTGGAGGCAGGATTTGCAGGGGGCAACACAAACTGCCCCTAGGAGTCGGAGAGACCGGGAACCATGATGAAGAAATCCATGTATATTTACTGTATTTGTGCCCCCTCTTGTTCTTACTACAAGAACTGTTATAAGCATTTGCAGTGTAAAAATTGTAGAGAGAGTAAAGCTCAGAAGTCTTTGGTGGCAATTCATGTTGCATTTGGTAGAATCATGCTGTAGGTGCCAGCCAGCGTCTCTTCAGAGTTCATTCATACAAGTAAATGAATGTCTGAAAACAGCCTGCAGTAGGCCAGTCTGACCACTTCCAGCTCTCAACAGGCATTAAGATCATTCTCACAAGTCTTTGTAATGCTGTTGCAAATGGCCAGGTACTTTTTCCAGTTAGATTTAAACCACCATGGTACAAAGTTAGATCTGGAGGAAGAGTTCTTGCCTGTTGTGATGCAGCATTTCAGGGCATGTTCCTGATAACGCTGTTTTCTTTACCAAGGGGGACTGATGGGACAGGCTTTACCTCACCTCCTTGTACGTGTCTGCAGTATAAATATCCCTGCTTGAGTAAGGCTCTTCCTTGGCTCCTTTTATTGACAAGAGAGAGTAACAGCCTTTTTAGGATGTGAGTCATTGGACTTATTTTAGACATTTCATTTAGGTGAGATTAATGGTGGCTTCCCACTGTTTGCTTCTCTTCAGTGACTCAGGGAGCTCCAGTGTGATTAGATCTGATTTAGCATGCGTTTTACAGAAGCCTGTATCTGCGCAGAGGCATCACCCTGCCTGATTAGACCTGGTTTCTTAGCTGCAAAGTTGATTTTGATAGGTGATACACATAACATGCAAACAAAACCATGGACGGGTATGTTTACGCCCTATTTTGTCATCTGTCCCAAAGCTGGATTTTGCTGTCCAAAAAGACGATGACCCAGCAAACTTGGTCTTGCGTAYGGCTACAGCTTCTCTTCCACCCCATCCAGGGCCATGGGGCCGGCTTCCAGCATGCCTCGCAGGTTCATACACTGCCCMAAAACAGCCTAAGGGGACGTCTGCAGACTGCCATTCTGGGCTTGCTCCTCAGTTGCAGCACAGGCAAACCCACGGTGTCAAAAGACGTCTTGAGGACATGATACTCCTCCTGGTATCAGGCCATGATTGCACAAGTCAGAAGAATTACATTAGGGTAAATACAGTGTGACTCAGGAGAGAAACGGTTCCACATTTTTTCTTAGAAAGTCAAATGCTTTACAGCAGGACTTTGGTTTTCATCTGCTGTAGTCTCCAGCAGGTCCTGCTGGGGAGACRGGTCAAGGCGGAGGGAAGTGGGTTCTTTTCTCTTATTATTGGAGTGTTAAATATTTTACAGAATTCTGGTGTTGAAAGCTGCAATCGGAATGGTTGAGAAAAAGTTCAGACCTGCATACTTAGCTTCCAGAAAATGCCCACATGAATTTATCTGATTAAAGTGGAGCAACCACAAGGGRAATTCTCAGGACAGACAATTTCAAATTCTAAATAGAAATGTAACAGGAAATTAAAGTAAAAAGGAAAGACCTATGACCAATACCCATAAAGAATCATTTGACCAGTGTCTAGATTTCAGCTGCATAACAAATGTAGGCAAACCACCAAGAAATATGTATTTGTTATGCTTTTTCAGTTATGTTTCTCAAGCTCAAACCACTTGAAGTAAATAAAACTGACTCAGGAAATTAGTGTGTTAAGGTTTTCATTGATGTAATTGTAACTGTAAAACATATTTTASAGTATTAACGTCAGCATCCAATCATTGCTTTGCAGTCAGTATAATTGAATGCATCTGATAATTAAAGGCTCAATCCTGATCCCATTGATCCTTTTAGAACTGCTTCCTTTACGCTGCTGATCCTGCCAGCGGCTGTTTGTATTTGGTGTGTATGTACAGGTAAGAGAGATTTCAAATGATGAAAGCTCCAGTMTTCCTGACAGCAGTGTCTCAATTGTCCCTTCAGTGATTTTGGTTTTGGTAGACGGTGGATACTTACCTGACGTTAATGAACAACCATTCACAAACTGTCCTGCRTCAATCCGTAACATGACTTTACGAGTAACTTCTTACAAGTTGGAGGTAAGTCTTCAGCATTGGGCCACTGATACTCTGGATCTTTTGACTTCACAAAACCTGTATGGCAATGCTGCCACATGCACAGCATCACTAAATGGGACATCCAGTGACCTAAAAATACGATGGAGAGAGAAAATTATACTTAGCTCTATTTGTAAGCCCAAGGGAACAAATAATACAATTGCAAGTTTACAGTCTATTAGACTTTCTTCTCAGATTAATATTTCCAGATATTCAGTGCTAGAAAATTTTTGAAATTAAAAGTCTAGTCTATAGTATGTGAGTGCACACATATATATATAAATATACATGCTGTCTTATATATAACRGTATAACAGTAATTGTAATGGAAAATCATACATCCTGAGTACACTGTTGTTACTCCATTAAGATTGCCTGTTTTGGTGTGTTTGCACATAGTGGCTTGATGTTCTTTTAAGTGAAAAATATTTAACTTCCTTTTAAAAAAAAAAACAAAGCTTTTTAACACTTTCCATCTCCCTACCCCAACAACCAGAGATGAATTGGATTTCTTAGAACTCAAAGGATTCTTTTTTTTTTTCCCTCTAGGCTAAGAACAAGCATGAAAAATGTCAAAGGAGGGAACAGATAATTATCTATATATATGCATATATGTAACAGCGTACACATTTTTACATTTTATGTATGAGAAACTTCCAGTTAGGCGGCACAGGTTTTCTGAGGGGCTGTACCATGCCAGCCGTAGCAGTAATACCACTTGCTTGCCCTTCTTGAGCGTTATCCCATCACTTTTGGGGTGGAGAAGCAGGGAGCAGAGCTGGAGCTCTGCCGTTGTGAGAAACAGCTGGCAGAAGCCCCTTGAGCATTAGCACTTGCTTGCTTTGCCCTTGAGCTCAAATAACTGTTTTATTGGTCTTCYAGGCAAGCTGTGAGTCCCATTTGCTTCTCCAACGTGGAGGGAAAGAGAAGACCCTTAAAAAGCCTTGCACGCCTTTTTTGCTGCTGCTGCTTACGGAGCTGTTGCCGTGCGCTTGAAGGGGCTGGCATGCTTCCAGGAGTGGTGGGTCCTGCATGTACCTGGGAACAAGCTGAAGAGCACCTGCAGCAAGGTGGGAGGATTTATTTCTTGTAGTTTTTCAGTATAGCTAGATAAATATAAATAAAAAGCAACTGAGCATGTTATTCTCTAAGTACCTCCTGGCCAGGACGAGTGAGCTAAATAACTCAAACACTTCTTTGAGCAGCAGAAGAGAAGACGGACAGTTCTATAGGGAGTCAGTCGAATCTTGCTTGCTTGACATCTTTTGCTGAGATTTGCTAAGATTTTCTCTGCTTTCTAAATATGTTGTAAGAATTCCTCTCCTGAGCTGGTCTTTTCCATTCTCCTCCCGTGGAGTATTTACACAGGGGCTTGGGGACTGCTTCATTCGAAGCTAGAGATTAAGATCACAGGTAATTAGGCCCAAATTGTGAATCCTCCACCCTTGCAGGAACTTAAGGGGGTTCAAAATGTATCAGAGACACAGGCATGGTGCATGACTGACAATCCTGTTTTCCACATAAAACAAGGCAAAAAAATTAGTGTGTGGAGATAAAAAGCATTTATATATTGAATATATGTACCTCTTCCCCATATATGACCCTAAAGGCGGTATAAAGTTTGCCAGTGAGAATCCAAGCAAACATGAGTYGGAAACCTTGTCTCATTATGTGTACAGATACTTATTGAGATAAAAGAGATCATAAAGCAGTTTGAGGTCTGCAAGCTGCCTGCTGCTGCAGAAAAAGCAATCCTCCTACCATCTCCTGTGTGACTTGGAAGTCTCCCATCTAACCCTGCAACAAGCCTAGCTCTGCTTAGCTCTATAAAAAGCAGGCAGGAGCAAGCGTATTTCAAAAAACCAGCATGTGCTACTATTGTGAAGAGTTGGTTAAGTTTTTTTCCCCTTAGAGCATTTCAGAAGACAAAAATGTTTTTTTCATGGATAAAAAAAAAATGAAATGAGAAACCACAGCTTTGGGGTACAAGTATTTTGTTTATAAAAACTGGAAATGATTTTGGGAAGTGGTTTTTAAAAATTCTTTTTTAATGGAAAATGGTTTTAAGAAAACAGGAGAAAACTCAGTTTTAAGTCTAGGCTTCTTTGTCCAAAAGGAAAACATTTTGTGAGGGGRAAAAAAGCCTTTGTAATCTCCTACAAAAATACTTGGCATTTTTTTAACATTTCTATGTCTTTGTTTGCATCTCACTCTGCCTCTTAATTGTCGTAATTTAGCCTTCCCAAAACGCAATATTATTTATCAAGGAATTTTGTTAAATACGTCATACTCGCAAAGGAAGGTGGCAAAGAGGAAGGTTCCTGTTGCAAGACAGCATTCCTGGGGGCAAGTCGCTCTGCTAAAGCTCTCTGCAAGGCAGATAAATATGTTATAGGAAGAGTTTAATCCCACAAAGAATGTTTGCAGTGAGTTGTCTTTTCCTTTCTTAAAACTACAGCGTATACGTCATCTTGCCAAATCATTGTTCTCACATCAACCGCTTTCCATGTTGAGAAACTGCATATCTCTGTGTAAAATTGCAACTCCCCAAAGACAGCTGAAAGTTCGGGATGGCACTGGGTTATGGGGTGGAATAAGTTGCTGCTTCTASACATGGGTATGGTTGGGGAGGAAGGTGATTTTTTCTCCTTATGTTTCACCAAAGACTCACTCTAATTCTGGGTTGTCAAATACTGGGGAGGAATGATCCCCAGTGTATGATTTATTTTTAACATGAGACACTCTTTGTAGGCATTTATAGCTTTCTGTGCTAGTAGATTTGATTACTATTTGCCCTGTSATTTCTTTTAGTGGCAGACACAGGCAGCAGAAGTTGGCAACAGGGCCAATAATTAAGGTTGTCTAACATTTTTAAAAAATCATTAGGCTTGTCTAGATCATATTTTCACTTGTTAATATTTTTGTTAAACTTCAGCCCTGCAGACTGATATTTTCCGCACCAGACTTTTTCCTCAGCGTGAAGTGTCGAAAGCCAAATCACAAAGGGCTTGCTGAGTCTCCAGTTAGGAAATAAACTATTTTTGCCACTGTGATGTCTCAGGAAGTAGGAGGAGAGGAYGCAGTTTGCCCTGAAAGTGGAGGGGCTGGGAGGGAGGTGGCAGCAGGGTCAGCAGACCAGTGACAGTTAATGACGGAGAGGGAGGTGGCAACTGAACTGCAACCACAGCAGAGAAAGTGGGGCTAGAGGAGCCGGCACAGATCCTGAGACTTAGCATTTCTTTTCTGTTGGCCAACAAATGGCTCTAAAGTGGGTTTTGTCCTTCCCTTGGATGTGGCCCATGTTGTCTGCCTGCTGTTGGTGCAGAACCTAGCAGTCCTAGGTGKGCCACAACACCGAGGGCTTTCACAAGACATGGCCTACGGTGTCTGTGTTGGTCCTATGGGTAGCTTGAATGGAGACGCCCGTAAATCCCATGCATCCTTGTGACAGGKGGTATTTCGGCCTGCATCAGTCATTTATCAGCTCTTCATGGGCATAGGAAGCTGATATGGGAGGTACATGATTATGAGCGAGCTCTGAAGCTATAAGTGTCATCTTATAGATATCCATGCGTATAAAACACATGGCACATGACTCCCCATGCAGAGCAGACAGGTTGCTTCAGAGCCAGTGCTCTGATGGTGTCTTTGACAGTAGGTGACATGGGCAAGCAATGAGTTTGTTCTTGGATGTAGCCTTGGGACTGCTCTCATGCAGCAGTGTAGATGCGCCTTCAGAGGATAAGGGGCAGCTACTTTGTTAGCTTGTGTGGTGAGTGTCTTTGTGTGTTGGTTTTGGCTGGGATAGAGTTAATTTTCTTCACAGTAGCTGGTAAGGGGCTGTGTTTTGGATTTGTGCTGAAAACAGTGTTGATAACACAGGGATGTTTYAGATATTGCTGAGCAGTGCTTACACAGAGTCAGGGCCTTTTCTGCTTCTCACACAGCCCTGCCAGCGAGTGGGCTGGGGGTGCACAAGAAGTTGGGAGGGGACACAGCTGGGACAGCTGACCCCAACTGACCAAAGGGATATCCCAGACCATATGACGTCATGCTCAGCAATAAAATTAGGGAGGAGGTTGGCGGGGGACCGCTGCTTGGGGACTGGCTGGGCATCAGTTGACTGGTGGTGAGAAGTTGTTTTCATTTGCATCATTTGTCTTTCTTGGGTTTTATTTTTCTCTCTTTGTTATTTATTTTTTATTTTTTATTATTTTCCTTTTAATTACAATTTATTGTTGTTATTGTTGTTATTATTATGATAATTATATTTTATTTCAATTATTAAATGGTTTTTATCTCAACCCATGAGTTTTCTCACTTTCACCCTTCCGATTCTCTCCCCCCATCCCGCTGAGGCGGGGAGTGAGCAAGCGGCTGCATGGTGTTTAGYTGCTGGCTGGGGTTAAACCACGACAGTCCTTTTTGGCGCCAAATGTGAGGCTCGAAGGGTTTGAGATAATAACAGATTGACCAGAGCGTATTAGAAGGGATTGATATCTGTTAACAGTTACGGGTCACGATATTGATTCACCTGTTAGCAATATTAGTTTATCTGATCTGTGCCATCCTTTTTATTTTTTTGCTGTACATGTTAAAGATTGGTGTTGGCTTTTGCAGTTTGCTGTGCTCTGTAGGGATTAGTGATGTTTTGCCTGGGAGATTTGTTATTAAACCACTGGCCTTGAGCTTAATCTGGTATTTGGGCTCTGTACTGAAGCCATTACGGTACTTTGAGTACCATCTCATGGAGACAATTAACAATTATACTTCTTCCTCTGAGATGTTTTTTGTGGAGGAAATACAGAATGGCACCTTCACCACCTTCTTCTGTGATGTTTTCTCCCTCATTAAAGTAACTTTTCAGAATCTTGAACATCCTTGGGTAGTTAAAATACTTCTATTGGTATTTCTTAGGAATATTGCTTCGGTTTTGTCTAAGGTTAACAAACAATTTAGGAATATGACCCAGGCTCTGCGACATTATGGTCATGGGAGGCAAGGCATGTGGGAGAATATGGGCACATATCTATCTTCTCACCTCCAATGGTCTGGAACTTCACTTCTGAACAACTGCAGGATCCTGATGAAGCGATAGAATGTTTAAAACAAAAATGYTGTGACTATTCCAAAGAGGCACAATTTACCACACTGTGCTGGGCCTCGGCCAGCGCCTACAAAACACTGCTCGATATTATGCAGCACCCTCAAGGAGRAGGTCTCTGGATCTGAAAACATACCAACAGACACTATGACTAAACCAGACACTGTATCAGTTGCCCCTATARCTAAAAAGAAACAATGGAAGAGGAAGTCAACTTGCTTAGTAAGGGATGAAAAAGCTTCTCCTAAGAGGGAGCAGSAGAAAGAGTCAGAAGAGGCAGCCTGTTCTGCAGCAGAGCAGCCACGAGAACAGGAGGAGGAAAAGACTGAAATCATAAATGAGACAGAAACCACCCGATCCCTATCCCTAAGTGAGCTGTGAGACATGCAAAAAGACTTTAGCGGTCCACCAGGCAAGCTAATTCTCAGCTGGTTACACTGATGCTGGGATATTGGGGCCAGTAGTCAGGAATTAAAGAGTAAGGAAGCCCAACAGCTGGGATCCCTTGCTAAAGATAAGGCCATTGGCAAAGGGATTGGAAAAAGGGCAGGAGTCCTCAGTCTTTGGTGGTGACTCCTGTCAAGTGTGAAGGRCAAGTATCCCTTCAAGGAAGAACTTGCGAATTCCTGAAGCAARTGGACCACCATTGAGGGAGTTATCCAGTATCTGAGAGAATTAGCTGTGGTGGAGGTGATCTAAAACAACCTGGATGACGACCATGTATTCGAAGATCCAGATGAAATCCGGTGCATGCGGTCCATGTGGCGAAAGTTTGTACGAAATGGACTGATGTCATATGCCAAYACCTTGGTGATAATGAACTGGACAGACACAGAGGCACCAACTATAGATGGACTGGCCAGACAATTCTGAGAACACAAAGATAATCTCACYTCCTCCATGCGGGCCTGCATCTCGGCTGTGAAGGAACCGACCCAAAAATTATCCGAGCAATCCAAAAAGGATAGGTCTTCCTCACACACTCCACCAAGGTCTCAGCTATTAAGAGTCAGGGAGAGAGTACAGGTGCGCACACCATGTGCAACCCTGTGGTTCTTAGTGTGTGACCAGGGGGAGGACATGAGGAAGTGGGATGGTGAACCTACCTGGAGATTAGAAGCTTGGGTACAGGAACTGCAAGGAAAAACAAGAGCCAAAAAGCATCCATCCAGGAAAATTACTGCTCCAGTGTTGGTTGGGCAGAGTAGAAGGGGTGATCGTACTTTTGACCCTGATGAAGGGACTTCTGTTTTGCAGTTACAAAAATCAAGTAATGAAGACTTCGACCAGGAATAGARGGGCTCTGCCTTCGGCCAGGCAGAGGAAAGGGACAACCAGGTTTACTGAACTGTGTGGGTTTGATGGCCTGGCAAATCAGCCACATGGGAGTATAAARCTCTAGTAGACACCGGTGCACATTGTACTCTAATAACATCAGATTACAAAGGGACAGAATCCATCTGTATTTCTGGAGTGAGGGGAGGATCCCAGGAACTGTCTGTGTTGGAGGCTGAGGTAAGCCTAATTGGGAATGAATGGCAAAAGCATCCTATTACTGGTCTGGAGGCTCCATGTATCCTTGGCATAGACTACCTCAGGAGAGGGTAGTTCAAAGACTCAAAAGGGTACTGGTGGGCTTTTGGTATAGCTGCCTTGAGTACGGAGAAGATTAAACAGCTGTCTAGCTTGCTGGTCTCTCAGAGGATCCGTTTGCGGTGGGGTTGCTGCAGGTTAAAGAGCAGCAGGTGCCAATTGCTACCATGACAGCGCACCGGTGACAATATCGCACCAGTTGAGACTCCCTGATTCCCATCCATAAGCTGATTCGTCGACTGGAGAGCCAAGGAGTGATCAGTAAGACTCATTCACCCTTTAACAGTYCCATATGGCCAGTGCGAAAGTCTAATGGAGAGTGGAGGCTAACAGTGCACTATGGTGGCCTGAACGAAGTCACACCGCTGCTGAGTGCTGCCATGATGGACATGCTAGAACTTCAATATGAGCTGGAGTCAAAGGCAGCCAAGTGGTACGCCACAACTGCTATCGCTAATGCGTTCTTCTCAGTCCCTTTGGCGGCAGAGTGCAGGCCACAGTTTGCTTTCRCTTGGAGGGGCGTCCRGTACACCTGGAATTGACTGTCCCAGGGGTGGAAACACAGCCTCACCATTTGTYATGGATTGATCCAGACTGCACTGGGACAGGGTGAGGCTCCSGAACAYCTGCAATACATTGATGACATCATTGTGCGGGGCAACACAGCRGAGGAAGTGTTTGAGGAGGGGAGAAGAATAATCCAGATTCTTTTGAAAGCTGGTTTCGCTATAAGACAAACTAAGGTCAAGGGACCTGCACAGGAAATCCAGTTTTTAGGAATAAAATGGCAAGATTGGCATCGTCATATCCCAGTGGATGTGATCAGTAAAATAACAGCTATGTCTCCACCAACCAACAAAAAAGAAACACAAGCTTTCTTAGGTGTCTGGGTTTTTGGAGACTGCATATTCCAGGTTATAGTCTGATGTAAACCCTCTCTATCGAGTGACTTGGAAGAAGAACAACTTTGAATGGGGCCCCGAGCAGCAGCAAGCCTTTGAACAAACTAAATGGGAGATAGTTCATGCAGTAGGCCTTGGGCCAGTCCAGGCAGGACAAGAGGTAAAGAATGTGCTCTACACCGCAGCTGGGGAGAATGGCCCTACCTGGAGCCTCTGGCAGAAAGCACCAGGGGAGACTCAAGGTTGACCCTTGGGGTTTTGGAGWCAGGGATACAGARGATCYGAGGYCCGYTATACTCCAACTGAGAAAGAGGTATTGGCAGCATATGAAGGGGTTCAAGCTGCTTCAGAAGTGGTTGGTACTGAAGCACAGCTCCTCCTGGCACCCCAACTGCCGGTGCTGGGCTGGATGTTCAAAGGGAGGGTCCCCTCATCATGCAACTGATGCTACWTGGAGTAAGTGGGTTGGACTGAGAACACAATGGTCTCRAATGGGAAACCCCAACCRCCCAGGAATTGTCGAAGTGATCATGGGCTGGCCAGAGGGMTGAAATTTCGGAGTGTCACCAGAGGAGGTGACATGTGCTGAAGAGRCCCCACTGTATAATAAACTACCAGAAAATGAGAAACAATATGCCCTGTTCACTGACGGATCCTGTCGTCTGCTGGGAAAGTGTTGGAGGTGGAAGGCTGCTGTATGGAGTCCTATATTACAAGTTGCAGAAGCTGCTGAAGGAGAAGGTGAATCGAGTCAGTTTGCAGAGGTGAAAGCCATCCAGCTGGCCTTGGATATTGCTGGATGAGAAAAATGGCCAGTACTTTATGCCTATACTGACTCATGGATGGTGGCAAATGCCCTGTGAGGGTGGTTGCAGCAATGGAAGCAGAACAACTGGCAGCGCAGAGGTAAACCCATCTGGGTTGCCCCATTGTGGCAAGRTATCGCTGCCCAGGTAGAGAACCTGGTTGTAAAAGTACATCACGTAGATGCTCAAGAGTTGTGCCACTGAAGAACATCGAAACAATGAGCACGTGGACCAGGCTGCTAGAATTTAAGTGGCTCCGGTGGATCTGGACTGGGAACATAAGGGTGAGCTAATTATAGCTCGATGGGCCCGTGACACATCAGRACATTTAGGAAGGGATGCAACATATAGATGAGCTTGTGATTGAGGGGTGGACTTGACTATTGCTGCCGTTGCACAGGTTATTCATGAACGTAAAACGTGCGCCATAATCAAACAAGCCAAGCGGCTAAAGCCTTTTTGGTATAGAGGACGATGGCTGAAATATCAATATGGGGAGGCCTGGCAGAYTGATTATATCACACTACCATGAACCCGCTATGGCAAGCACCATGTGCTTACAATGGTGGAAGTGACTACTGGATGGTTGGAAACATACCCTGTGACCCATGCCACTGCCCAGAGTACTATCTTGGGCCTTGAAAAGCAAAATTTATGGTGACGCGGCACCCCATAAAGAATTGCATCAGACAACAGGACTCATTTCCAAAACAACCTCATAAATACCTGGGCCAAGGAGTATGGCATTGACTGGGTATCACATCCCTTTTCATGCACCAGCCTCCGGGAAAATCGAACAATACAATGGACTGTTAAAAACTACACCGAGAACAACGGGTGGTGGGACATTCAAGCATTGGRATACACATTTAGCAAAAGCCACTTTTGCTAACTAGTGTTAACTAGAGGATCTGCCGATCGAGCTGGCCCTGCCCAATCAAAACCTCTGCGCACTGTGGAAGGAGATAAGATCCCTGTAGTACATATAAGGAGCTGTTTGGGAAAAACAGTCTGGGTTATTCCTTCCTCAGGAAAGGGTAAACCTATTCATGGGATTGCTTTTGCTCAAGGACCTGGGTTCACCTGGTGGGTAATGCAGAAGGATGGGGGAGTCCAATGTGTTTCTCAAGGTGATTTAATCCTGGGTGAAAATAATCCATGATTTGAGTTGTATCATGGCAGTATTACATGATGTTGTATGTCACCGCTGCTGTGACCGCCATATATCAAAGGTATTATAGCAGGAACCTCTCGCAGCTAGCCAAGCTAGAGGCAAGAGGAGAAATTCATTGCAGTGCTAAAACTTAACGCCTAGTCCAAAGGGACCAGAGGTGGGGAATGTAATGGATATACCTTTAAATTGTTGTAACCCATGATTTGAGTTGCATGTTACAGGAATTACTATAGCAGGAACCACCTGAACCAATGGAGGACGAGCCTTACAAGAAGCAGTGCAAGTGCAGCAGTGACCTGACCTGAGCTGGCTTTGGTGCCCAGTAACTACACACAACACACCACCTCTCCTGTCCTGAGTGACCACCATAACAGATGGAGCCCAAAGTCATGGACTAAAYGAACTCAGTGGACATTTTGTGGACATTTGTGGACATTTCACAGGGGTGGTCCATAGACTAAGGGAATGACATCTGTGTATTATATCAAAGGATGGGAAGGTGGGTGGTGGTTATTAAGGATGTATTGGACGGTGTGGGACCTGAGCATGATGTAAATGGTATGGAATAAGGGTAGAGAACTTGCTGCTTTTGGCTGGGATAGAGTTAATTTTCTTCACAGTAGCTGGTAAGGGGCTGTGTTTTGGATTTGTGCTGGAAACAGTGTTGATAACACAGGGATGTTTTAGATATTGCTGAGCAGTGCTTACACAGAGTCAGGGCCTTTTCTGCTTCTCACACAGCCCTGCCAGCGAGTGGGCTGGGGGTGCACAAGAAGTTGGGAGGGGACACAGCTGGGACAGCTGACCCCAACTGACCAAAGGGATATCCCAGACCATATGACGTCATGCTCAGCAATAAAATTAGGGAGGAGGTTGGCRGGGGACCGCTGCTTGGGGACTGGCTGGGCATCAGTTGACTGGTGGTGAGAAGTTGTTTTCATTTGCATCACTTGTCTTTATTGGGTTTTGTTTCTCTSTCTTTGCTATTTTTTATTTTTTATTATTTTCCTTTTCACTACAATATTATTGTTGTTGTTGTTATTATTGTTATTATTGTTATTATTTATTTCAATTATTAAAYGGTTTTTATCTCAACCCACGAGTTTTCTCACTTTCACCCTTCCGATTCTCTCCCCCCATCCCACTGAGGGGGAGTGAGCGAGCGGCTGCGTGGTGTTCAGTTGCTGACTGGAGTTAAACCATGACATTTTGCCATAGMTCTAATGCTGTGGGAAAACAGGAATAAGCCCCAGTGGTGGCTTTAACTGCCTACGCTGACCTGCAGCTGCCAGACAACCTGCAGAAATTTCACTCCAGCATCATTAGCTCCTATCCCAAGAGAYACTGCAGTCCTCCAGCTTTCTTACCTGGCTCTCTCTGAAAGGATGTTACTCCATGCTAGACCCTCTGTGCTGGTAATATCCAGGAGGACTTTTATTAATGACTGAAAATGGCATTTATTCCTGCAAGGGAGAACCAGCAATGGCTACACAGGGGTGCCTTTCATGCCTTCAAGCCAAAAACCAAGGCAGCACCCTGCCATGGGGTTGCAGTACGTGAGGTGTCCCTTTACCACCAATAACTTAAAGGGAGAAAGCCCAGCACAGAGGGSCTGCTCTGAAGAAAACTGCTTTCACCACTGAAAATTACTATTCCTCGGGAAACAAAGCCAGTAGGAGTGTGGTTTGTAAAGGTCACTTGAAATTCCCAATAACAGCATTCTTGAGAGTGGCAACTAAGGAAGAAATGGGTGGCAGGAACCCCTCTCAGTCTGAAGAACTTCACCATATCAGTATTACCCAGGGAATTCCCCCTAATTTTCAAGTATTGCTCAGCTACTTAAGTGTGACACTAACATTGCTGGAATAAGCCTAAAATGCAAGAACTCTGTGGTTTTCAGAGGCTTGCAAATGAAGTTGCGCTGTCCCAGTTCTGAGACTCACATTATAGTACTTTGGCATACCTTCTACTATCTAGATACTCTTGCTCCATCTAGTGAGTAAATTTATTGCTCATCCTGGCTTAGTTTTGGCTGTGGAGGGGGCCTGGGGAAAAGTAACATAATTTATGAATTTGACCTATGCAAAGATGGGAATTACCCAGGAAGATTCTAGGTTTGATTTTGTTGGAAGAGTAAGAATGACAGTGATTTTAGCTTACAGCTGCTCATTGACATGTCTTTTAAATTCTTTTTAAAAGACTTGAGTTTTTTTTTAATGAACTTTCCCATGAAAATCTATTTGTGTTTATATTCAGTGGGTGGATTTACTTGTTATGTGAATCAAATGGGGGGGAAGAGATAAAATGAAAAAAGTTGATTTAAGTACTTTAGCTGTATCTGTTACAACCCATCTTTACTGTTCTTGTTCAGCAGCCAAAACGCATTCCTCTTTTATAAGAGAAGGAACACAAGGGCACCAGCTCACAGATCTTTAATGCAATAAAGCCGTCTCTGGGGCCTATGTGAGGGGCCGCATCCTGCTGGGCACTGATGAGAGAAGAGCAGGGACAGGGCATGCCAGCACAGAGATGCTCAGGACCCTCTCTGGTGCCTGCTGAACCCCTGTTAAGCTCAGAGGGGTCAGGATTTGCCCCTTCCTTCTTCCATCCTGCCTTGTCTTTCTACTTCTGAGACCATCTTGCCTAACCCTTGCCAGACACATCTCATGCCATATTCCCCCTTTTCTTTTTCCCTTTCTCTTTCCAAAAGACATTCATTAAAACTGTGAGTGGAAAGCAGAAAGAAGGGGGGAAAAAAAGAGACCGTGGCTTTTTTTCTGAGAGTTTGTTTTTGGGGTCCTGTTTGATAGTCATGGAACAAAACTGCTCTTTCCAACTGGCTCTGGGTGAGACCCAGGGGTCCGGCAGGCCCCCTTGGTGCACCCCACAGCCTGACCCGCACCGGGCACCATCCCCACCTTGCTGCTTTCTCTGCAGCCCGGCTTGAGCCTCACAGTCCTGTCAGGAATCGCAGCCTTCTCCCTCTGTCCCCGTCGTCCTGGCTGTGGCTGGTGGCCATGGCCAGTGAGGTGAGCCTGCTGGCAGGGTGCCCAAAACTGCTGCTGGGCTTACCCTCYGCCACGTCTTGCCCGAGCCCCCTGGCCATGCACGACCAGGCTGGAAGCAGCACGACCGAGACCCGTTTGCTCTGTCTGAGCATGCATGTGGTTTATGGAGTGGTGACAATGTGATGTGCATATTTCAACCAGATGTGATGGCTATGTAGCATGGTAGCAGCAGGGACACTTGACTGCACAGTAAGTGCCATTTTCTTTGGGTAGAAGTTTCCTAATTTTATTTGAAAACTTCTGTTATTACTTCTGAGTTTGGTTAAGCTCATGTAATAGATATACATACACCATATATTAAAAGAAAAAAATATATACATATACTGAAAACATACAAGCTGAAGACATAGGGCTTCCTTGGCTAACAGGATTTTCTGCTTTTAAGTGAAAACAGTTTTTAATTTCAAAAAAAGATTTAATAAGGAAAGGTCCCTTCCCCCACCARAAACCCCATAAAAAGATGTCAATACTATTTTGTGCCTGTTAAGGCCAAAGTTATACAGGACTTATAGAGACTATCTCAGTGCTTGTGCATGACCTTGGCTGCCTTGTTTATTGGTCCAGCATTAAATGCCAGAGTAACAGTGAGCAACTCATATAGCCATCTTCAGAGGGCCTGATCCAGTTGTTCCTTCTATACAGTGCTCTGYGCTATTAAATATCCTTGGTATAGTTCTTTTGCACAGTACCATTTTCATGTTTTCTTGAACAATAAGATTTTATTTTTATAAATTCTGGGGTGCGAGGGTTGGAAGCRATGGTTAAGGAAGTCTGTTCCCATATATACCTTCCCCCTTCCCCAGCACACAATGTGGCACTGGGAGCCTGCCTGGCATAAGCCTGATGGTCTTATGATCCTTGGTCCACTGACAGCCTGAAGGACTCTCAGGACCACGCTGAAGGAAATATATCGGTCCAGTACATTGTGCTGTGTGTCTATCGTGTCTACCACTATCGACTGTAACTGAGTGCTAAAATCYTGCTTTTCTGGAGAGATAGAAAGCCAAGATCTTGACAGCGAATGCTGAGTAATGCMCAGGTGACATTTGCTGCAGTGTTTGTCCTGGAGTCCTATCTTAGCCAAATTTCAGGTCAGGCAGTTGGTTTGTCTTACCATGCAGCTTTAGACTGACAGTGTTTCTTGGCTTCTTCCATTTTAAGTAGTTATTTTTATTATTACTAGCAATTAGATAGCTTCAYTGCTCTATCTATGAGCTGGCTTAGTTCATTTGTGAGTGATACAGTCCCTGTGGACATCACGTGGAGGTAAATGAGGTCATTACTTATTATTTCTAAGGATCATAGCTTTTTCACTTACTTCTGGGCTTTGGTGGCCTTGCATGACCTTCACAGCTCACAGTGAAAATGTCATGTTCTCATCCTACGTGTCCCCGGGTTATATGAGCCTGATTCAGGGGTTTCCACATTTTTACCTATGGATTGTCATGAACGCTTCGTCTGTAATGCTGTCATCAAAAACTTCAGATTTGCACGTCTGACCTAGTAAACAGAATAACATTTGCAAGTAAAAAGGTAGCAAAAATCAGAAATTTGCCTAAGGGAAACCAGAAAATCTGCTGAGGGTCTGCCTTCCTGAGCTAAGGAATCAATACAGAAAGGCAGAGGGAAGCAATACAGATGAGGAAAACTTTTGGATTAATTAGAAATTGTAGAAATCTGACAATCAAGTATTACTTTTCCTATGAGGCAATGCTAAATGCATTCAGAGGRCAAAGGACAGGCAGCATAAAACAAAGCGACTGACTGCTGATTTTTTGACGCCATGGAAGAGGAATGGATAGACTTTGGTGAAAAACAGCAAGGAGAAGCCTTCAGAATATCTGACTGCCAGAGCCTTCTGCAGAAGTACAGGAGTTGGTGGGAACCCTGTGAAGATCTGTGCCATTCGTGAGCACTGCTGCCCCTGGTAGGGTCTTTCATCGTTGCTATGGGGTTCAGACAAAGGTCAAAGATGCTCTGATTGTATTAAGGAAATGGGACAATAGGACTGGACTGAGAACTGCTTTTAAAAGACCRAAAACTGTCCTAGAAGCTTTTGGTATTTAAGTCATCAGTTTACCGAACAGATAACCAGGCATTTCCTGTCATGAACACAACCACAGCTTTTAGCTGTGCCTGGGAAAATGTAGGTGAATTAAAGAAGCTCAAGTGGTTCCTTGACAGAAGTAATGAGAAAGATGGATTACAAGAAAAGGATAGTGAATTTACAGAGTTCCTGTGGAGAAGAAACTAAGATGTTACAGTGGGGTGGCAGCTACTGAGCAGAYGTTTGGGATGGCTAATGTACAAGAGAGCAAGTAATTTATCAAAGGCAAAAGARACTGTCTGTTGAGCTTTTTAAAACATACCATAGTTTCCTGAGTAAAAACGAACCAGTCATCTGATCAGTTTTTTTAATCTCTGGTCCTTTGAAGGTTTTATGTTGGAGGACATTCACTTCCCTTGAACTATTTTGTATGTGAATGTGGTCTGATGAACCTGGAATGAAACCTACCCTGTAGACCACTCGAGATCATTTTAGCTGATATTTTGACCTGGAAATGGAAGTACCAAGACAGCATCTGAGGAGACTGTTCGTATGGTGTCTTCAGCATGGTCTAAGCTGGATGTATCATATATATAGGGCAAACACCAAAAAGAATTCAGGAAGAGAGAATAGGCCAGATGCTCTGAAATGCAAGTCCCACTGAAAATCAAGCAGCAGCTTGGGAGCTCTGCGTCTCTTGTGCTGACTGGAGTCCTGCCGTGGGGGAATGGGAATCGGGGCAAGGATTCCTCTTGTCACAAAATGTCTAAGGGGATCTTTTCACGGACCACAAGCTCCATCTTTAATTTCATGTGAAAGACCCAATCTCTTAGCCATAAGAAGCTCTTTGGACTTCTGATCCAGATTGTCTGGGGGAYCACTGCCACCGGGTCTGCCAGCGCTCAGGTTTCCTCTGGGACACCTCTCAGCAGGGCTCCGTCCTGCTCTCTCTGACCTTCGCTGATCTGATGGAGTCACAGCCCAAATGGTCTACAGCAAATTGGTAGTTGGCAGGACCCAGTTTAGTTCAGACTGTGCTTTAAAAAAAGAAGAAAAAAACCCAGGTACTTTGCTTTTCTTTTTTAGTATCCTTAACATCCATTTTAGAAAAAAAAAAGTATCTAAAGACATTTCCGTACAAATTCAAAGGCACTTTATGGAGTTCAATACAATCAGTAGCCAAAAGACCAAAAGATGCATTAAATTAAGATCGTATATGAATTGGCACCTGAAAGCCCTACCTTGCACCCTTTGCTTGTGGGCCCAGGGGCTCCATTTTGGATCCAGCCTGGGCACCAGGTCTAGTCTGAGCCTGAGCCGTGCCGTAGGCGTGCAGGTCTTCAGCCCTGACTCTGCCCCGTTTCCCRGCTGGGTCTTGGCCCGATGTTGCAGGTGGCCCCATCTCTAGCCTTGCGTCTGGCCCCTTTCCTCCTGCCCCTGACGGGACCCCCTGCACAGATCCGGRCTTGGTTGATCTCTCGCCCTGCCTGGGGCTGTCAATGGACCTGGTTAGCAGCCCCCAGACCTGCCCGCTGTGGTCAGCCCCCGGGGGCTGTGCCCGATGGTGAGGGCACAGCCTGTGTTGGGGCTGCTCCCGGCTCCCGACTYGTCCCCCCTCCYGGAGCAGCCCCACTCCTGCTGCTCCCCGAGATCGAGTACCATGATGATAATTTAAAACATCAAGAGCTARTACAGTTGGTACTTACTTGGCATTTAAGCTTGAGAACATACAGAGGACGGTTTTATTCCTGTGCACTATTTCTAAAGTCTTAAACTTGATTATGCATTTTTATTCAAATGTTCTACTCTTTCAAAGGACTAAGCAGTGCAGTTCTGCCCAGGGTATTTGGAAGCAGGATAAAAGTACAAATAATATTGGCAACCCATTGCTGTTATTTTTGCAGTTTATTTTAATTAGTAACCAAACTTAAATATAATTTTTCAACTCTGTATTTTTTTATTCCAAATCTTTAATGTATTCCAGATCCACTCCAGGTTCACTGGACTGGGTGGTAACTAACTCTTAATTTTGATCCAGAGGAAACTGCCATGCCCATTTTGAGCATTCCTTATTTGCTTACTTTTGCTCTTTTATTTTTAGCTATATTTTGTAATGCATTTCTCTCTCTTTGTGTATTTTAAAATTATTTTAGACTTTTCATTTTTATATGGCATCGATTCTTGGCACTGAGGTTAAAGTCTGGAATTGAGCAAACTATGAAATTACTGCATCAGCACAACCACTTGAAAGTCTGTTATGTACTCGGCCCTGTGTTTGTCAAACTTCTGCTCAACCACTGTGCAGGATCCTACATAATATATTCCTCAGCTGGGGAAGAGAGAGAAAGAGAGAGGGCTGAGAATACCAGTCATTCATCATTTACCTGGTTAGTTGCGGTCCATAATTTGCCTACTGAGCCCTGAAATGCAAAGCGGTCAAAGCTTTTCCCTGTAAGAAACATTAAAAGCAAACYCCCCTTCTTTTTAGTATGTATGTTCTACACCAAGGGATCTGTCTGCAAGAAATCTATTTTGCCAAGTGGAAGTGCAGCAGTAATGACTGCTGCTGCTTTGTTCAGGTGTGGGTTTCCCTCGATGATGCCCAGGCAAAGTTCTGGGCTGGTGACTGGTACTCTGTGCGTGGAAATGTCGTGACTCTGGTGCTTTGCATCTTCTTGGGAAGCTGGAAACATGAAGAGAAAGTCTATATGCGTAGGAAAGAGAGGTTCTTCAGTTTCCCAGTGAGACTCTGTGTCAAAAAGAAGGTCTAACTGTAGCTCTGATGAGCCCYGGGTGACACGGGCACGGCATGGGACAGAGGGCTGAGCTCAGTGGGTGGCTACCGCGTGGCTAGCAAAGCTGAGGAGCCCCTCAGCAGGCAGGCGCAGCCGTCTCGGGCTGTTTGCAGCTGGGGGTGCATGGGGGCAGCTTCACAGCCAACGCAGACCCCGGGGGAGGTCACTGCTGCGTCCTCCCTTCCCAAAGGCTGCATCCTCCTCGCCCTTCCCTTCTCCCTTACTGTCTCCCACATTTGGCGGCATGGCCACCTCTCCTCTTTCTCTTCTCTGCCAGCTTAAGCAGCGGAGGCCTGCACTTCTGGTGAGGGAAATGCCAAGGTAATGATTCGGCCTGTAAAACTAGAAATCTTTACACCGCCAGTGCTATCTACACAAACCCTGTTTCTGAGTCATCGCAGACTGTCCCCAGCAGTCTCAGGCATTAAAGCAAAGGAGCGTCTCTCTGGGTGCGAGGAGTCCCAGGTTGCCGACTGGGTGATCATCGCAACCGTATTGCCGAGCGCACACTGAAAACAGGTGCCACCTGGTACAAGACGGATGCTGATGGCCCACCACCGCTCTCCGCTTTTGCTCTTTGCAGTCCTTCCCCTGTGTGTGAAGCGACCAAAGCGCCGGACGTGTGAACGCGTGATGCGCGCGCGTTGCGCTSCTGCATCCCGCGCTCTGCTGACGGCGTGTTGCCCCCTGCGGCCGCGGGGACCGTCTCTGACACTGAGAACCTGCAACTGGTGACACGGAGTTGTGACTCCAGCCCCTYGCTGGAGACGGGGTGTCCCCCCCCGGCAGCAGGGGCTTGTCSCCAGGGAAGAACATTGGCTTCTCCCTTCTCAGAGGCCTCATGGCGCAGCAAGCTCCAATCCCCAGACCTCACTGACCCTCTCCTGAAAGCACACTTGACCAGGAGGAGGGCGAGGAGGGCGAGCAGCCATGCTGGCACAGCAGGCAGCTGGCAACAAGGGGGCATCATGTTCCCAGAGTGCTACTTTTTTTTCTTGGTGTTAAATTAATATACAATGGAGTATTATAGATGTTCCTTCTACATCTTAGCCACAGTTAGAGGACTTGTGTTATTAATGCCAAGTATAATAAAAATGTTTTCTAATCTTGACTGAGTTTCTGGTTCTCTCTGCCATCTTATATTTCACTGCCTTTTTTTCCTTCCAGCACTTCTCTTTCTATCATGATTCTTGTGTGTCTTGGCTTCCATAGACCCTGTCCCTTTCTAGGGCTTTCTTTAGTTGGTTGCAAAGTGCATTTTGAGTTTTTGCTCTTCCTTTGTTAACACGCTTGTTTATTTACAGTGGAACAGTGAGGGAGTGCTTGGGGAGGATCTTTGCTGCTTCCTTTTGCTTTAATATTCTGTCCATCATCTCATATCACCTCCTCCTTTCTGCATTGTGGAAACCAGTGAGAATCTCTGGACTGATGACAGCACCATCTGGCTCATGCCAGATTGTCCTGTCCTGTGTCCTTTGCTTTTGGTTCCCTGCAAAGCAGGAGAATAACCTGAACCTTGCAGGTTATTGGATGTGCAACACCCTCAAATGCAGCTGGTGAATCCATGCAAAATGGAGGTATTACCCAAAAATCCAAACCAGCTCTGTGTCTATACTCGCTTCTGCCAAGAGCACCCAAGAAGCAAAGTCAGAGAATTAGAAAGGGGACATCTGTAAAGTGTGGGGTCTCCACATCTTTGTGGGGAGTGATGAGGGGGGGAGGTTTGAAAAAATACTGTAATGAAAAATGGCTTATAAAAATTCTGTGTCCTGCTACAGACACAAATTGGTCCAAATCCTTGTCTTTTCTTACTGCTTTCTTCTCTAGTGCATAATTTGAGGGAGGGTTCAAATATTTCAAATATTTCCGAAAGGTTGGAAAATCTGAAAACATTTTTACTGAAATTTTTATGGGAAATCTTTCTGATAATTTTTTCTTTTCATTGCTACCGGCTACAGAAGCTTTACTCATGTAAWAATAACGTGTGCCAGCGTAGGACCATGCCCTTACTTCAAGCAAGTTCCCAAGTCACTTTTCAGACCATATATAGGGATCATTCCCTTACCTCCTGGGCAGGAGGCAGGGTGCCACTTTGCAGTGCCAGCTGTGCTTCTCTGCAGGCCTGCAGAGGGGAAGGGAAGAGGCGTTTTTCCTACTGGACGACAGTGGAAATTCTTACGCAGGCAGAAATGTGGTTACCTCAGCCGTAATTTACAGGGACACCCAGGACTCCCTCTCGCAAAAGAAATGTGCTAGAGGGTGTTTAATAACCAGAAATGTTCAGGGCATCTGTATATCGTGTTGACTATAGGACAACACTCGCCCCCTTCCCTGAGAAGTCATCAGGGGATTGATTTAAATTAGCGATAAGCATATTGGGAGGCAGCAGAAAGATCAAAGGACAGTAAGTATTACAGCTGTTTTCCAAAGTATTTTATTCACATGGTGAGCATATCTCATCCTCTGCTTGATGGAGCTGATGGTCGCATAAAACGCTGCTTCATGGGTCACTGRGGCCAAGATGCTGGAGGTAACTTTGATATTAGTCTTTCTCTCTAACCATCTGTCTGTCATCATCAATAACCTCTCCAATGATTTACCATCCAGGTTCTTGCTTGATCTCTGTCCAAAATTGATTGTTTGAAATGTTAAAGTAATTAATCAGACATTCCTGAAGCCTAGTTTGGGGGCAAAATAAATAATACCAAATAAAAAAAAAGTGTAATGGTTTTCTCTGTAAGAAAGAGGCTGGTGAGACAGAAGGGACTGCCTGAGAGTGTCCAGAGCCAGCCAACAGTGCTTTAATTTGTGTCTGAATAGAAAAATGGGCCCTGAGGAAGAAACCTCACATGAGCCCTGGGAGACATCAGCAGCCTGCGTGCAGTGACCAGCACAGGTGGGTGCCTGGATCCTGCGCCTGGAGGGGGGGAACTGAGGCAGCAGGTGAAAACGGAGAAGAAGGAAGGAGCATTTGCAGAAGCAAATAGGTATCTAAAGGGTTTGTTCAGCTCAACCTCTGCCTGCTTCTTTTTTCACTTCTTGTTCTTTCCTCATAGACAAGAAGCACTGTTCACTCCTTCCCTCTTCAGCTGTGATACTCTTCCTTATCGTGGCTTGTTCCCTGCCCAGCAAACCTCGGTAGGGCAAAATATCTTCAGGGAAGAGGGGGGCTACTTTCGTGCCTACTTTGTGCGAGGGTCATTTATCAAAAGGGCTGCCCCTTTGGATAAGAGGCTTCCTGAGGGAGCAGGTAATACTCCATCTGACGTGGAGTGACACAAATGAAGAAAGACGGTTCCCAGGTCAGAGTGGAAATAACTTGCACTGCAGTCAAATATTTGAATTACCCCTGCTAATCCTGAGCTACCACAGTGCTTGGTTTAAACAAATTATGATTTCCCAGCATTACATAGCGGCACAGAGCATGGGGCAGACCCTGAATAACTGGTGATCAGACAGACTGCCTGAGTCTGGTGATGGCACAGCTGAGGAATGGCCAACATGTGCAGTGAGCTCATGTCTAAGCAAGCAACGGTGACCGTTTTGACTGCAGTCCAGAAGCACTCAGAGACTCAAAGGTGAGACAAATGTCCAGTGAAACACAAGTGAAGAGGGCACAAGAGCCCAGGGACTGGAGGAAGGACTGGATTCAAAGACCAGGTACCTGGAGGGGAATAAGGGAGGTGGGGTGATGAAAATATCTGAATTTTGCTCCTGTTAACTTTCTCAGGATGGAGGGCAGAGTACACACAGGATGTGGATGAAACGCAGCCATGGAGCTAAAGTGGTAGTAGAAACCTACAACAGGAGCAAGAACCTCTCTGCATCCAGCAGCAGCACGTGGTAGAGTGATGCCCGAAACGTCTCGTCAAAATCTTGTGTCTTGCCAGGCACTGGCTGGCAAAGATGAGAGGCTGAGGGCCCCTTGTGACCAGGGACACAGTCCATGTCCCCATGAAGAGAGGCTTGGGTACAGCCCTAGCTGCCCTGAGCACTGTGCAGCATCTCTGCCAGGTGTAGAGCGAGTGTCGGTACCTCATGATGTGGATGGAAATGGGGCATTTCAGCCCTTTCTGTTCCCTTGCTGAATCCGCTCCTGGGGAGGTGATCTTCCAAAAAGAGAAGTATAACTGATGATATGTCCCTTAGAGGTCCAAGGAGCTGCCAGTCCTGCTCCATCATTAAACCCAGCTGAGGTGCTGCGGAGAGGAGATGTTCCTAGAAAGGGCTGGGAGCGCCTCAGTGAGAAGGTGGTCTTTGTGGGGTAAGAGAGCGTTAAGCAGTGAAGTGAGGACAGGACAGGGAGAAGCAGCACGTAAAAGGTTTCTGTTGTCTGTTTTGGTCAGGAAAATAGTTTTGTATTTGGAAGATAAACCAAGCCCTGAGGAGAAGGAGCTGATCCAGGCTCCGTGGGTGGTGTCAGCCCTTCCCCGGTTGCAGAGATGGGCCAATGCTGTACAATGGAGTGCATTTTTGTGTGTGTTTGGACTGCTTCAAAATGCTTTTTCTTTTAAACCTTGACGTGTGCTTTGCCCCAAGGGATTAATGTTATTTGAACTGTTTTGGTCAGCTCAAAATAGAAAGCTGACCACAAGTGAGCTTGTGTGTAAAATTCACTGGTGTGCATGGGCTGCATGCCACTGGCCTCGCCATGCACAATGGGCAGAGTGGGGCAGTGAATCTGGTCCAGTTTGTTGCTGTAACTGCGGGTTTGGTGGAAGAGGAACATTTGGGGTTGTGTGCAGTCACGGACGCCAGGCTGTGTAACTGTTTCCTCATCGGTAAATGACGTTGCAGGTAAGGGGAGTTTTAGGGGAGAGAAACACCCACTGAGTACCCACACAGCAACGCYAGTCCTCGTGTGCTGCATATATCTGCCAGCAGCCTAATTCCACAGAAATTACACGTATTAGCAGCAGCCTGCCCATATGTGTGTTGCCTAAATGAATGCCCCAGAGATGCCTCTGTACCAGGTGGGGGCATCAGGAACACCACAGCTGCTGTACAAGTTTGGTTGATTGAAAGGGGCCTTTAAATGGGGAAACCCAGTCCATGAGGCTTCACATTTTCTCCCAAAATGGCTTAATTTTTCTGCTTATAGTATGATGGATAGCAGTTCATGAATTTGCCAGCCCTGGTGTAATGCATCTTCGGATGAATGTTATGGGGGTTCCTTTTTTTTTTTGTGCGTTTGTTTTTTAACTGCAGTTGCCAGGGTGGTAACTGGTTACTTCGAGTCAGTAGACTCAATGGTACGCAGCCTGAATTTCTCCCTGCTTTCTTAAAGTGGTTTTGGATAGCTATGTGAAACCACACTTTCAAAATGCCTACTGCCCTACACTTCTTTGTGACAGCAACTTCTGCTATTAGAAACTTTGTAGTGTGTGTATTATAGCTACATGACTTAGTTAAAAAGATGATGAGCAATTTCATTCATCCTCCATAGCCAGGAGAAGATGGTGATCAGCAGTTCTATTAAAAAGATGGGTTGGACTGACTCCTTTTGCTGCAGGTTGTAGACTTGCCAACCCAGTTACTTTCTGAAAATAGCTTATTGTTTTTCTTGGCAATTTAGTGACCTAGTCAGTTCTAGACATCTGGCTGCTGTATAATACCAGATCAATTTGTGCACCTATGATAGCCTGGCATACTTAGGTTTGAAAAGGGGCTGTTGCACATTCATGAGAATCCCAGCATGGATGCATTTGGCTTGCTGTGTGTGAACAGGCAGGTTCTGCATGCTGGTATCTGACCTCCTTGATGCTGACAGGCCTGAATTGTGCTAGTACTGTGTGGCAAGACGGTTTCTGCACTACGCACAGTGCTCAGGATTCCAGCTGATGGAGCAGGAGTTCAAGATACTGCTTCAGTACAGGTAATACTGGATGATGCTCAACCAACACTACGGGTTTTTTTCATTCAGCTGCAGCTTTGTGCATAGGTGAAAGGTGATCCAGACTTTGCTTATCCTCCATGCACACTAAATGACAATTGAGCAAACATTGTCCTTCATAAGGATGTCAGATGTGTTTCCTAATGAGAACTCACAGGACAGGATAAACACAGTTATTTTGCATGTACATGACAAAGTCAAGATATACAAATCTTTTTAATGATGATACCACTCAAGTTTAAAAGCAAATGCTAGTCCCCAGAGTGTGATGTGTTGCCATTTTAAAGCTGTGAGTTAGTATTTCCATCCATTGAGTTGAAAACCTGTTGCACTGTGGGGACAAAAAACACAATCCATTGTGCTCAGAAGAACAATACTTGAACAAAGACATGGCTTTTTTTTTCTTCTGCCCTTAAGTAAGCCAAACCCACCATCTAGAACATACTTAAGAAATCCAGCTGAATAGAGAGCATAATCGGTGTTCATGTAATATTCTGTCACTTTAAGGTGCCTAATAGCCTTGGCAGTCTTATTTTAGGTCATGTCGCTAGGGAGAAGCTGACATACAAGTAAGGAGGACCCAGCGCATAGTCTGACGTGGTGTGGGATGGATAAAGCAAACAATTGTGAGTCCCCCTGTAGCAGTCCTGCTTTATGGAGTTGGCAAAGAAATAGGCTCTCTACAAGTACCAGCTAAAGAGCTCAGTGCTGCTGTGGGAATTTATCTCTCGTTTTATATTCCCCAAATCCACTTTTGGCACCTCCAGCAACTACAGAGTTGAAGGGATAAAGGCAGCTCATTAGGGGCCTAATCCAAACCCCATGGATGTCGCTGAGAGTTTGCGCCAGCAATGGGACTTGGTTGGGTTTAGTTATGAGCCTTTCTCTTTTCTCCACGTGTGTGGATATCTGTGATTTAACTACTAGTAAGTACTCGTGAGTCCCACTACCTACCCCTTCTCTAAGGGCCATCTGCAGGGTTCAAAGTAGTGAGTTTCACCTCCCCCTCTCTCATAAAGACTCATCCTTTGTTTTTCTCGGCATCTATTAGCCAAAAAGACATTATCTAAAGTGAAAACACATTCCATTATTGTAGTTTTGCTCCTTGGAATGTTATGACACATCGCTCAGATATCGGCTTTGTTAACTGTCAACAAATTAGTGTCCTTTCACTCCCAGCACATGCACTTACGGGTCCTCTTGGCCCCCGCCGTTACAGAGAGCAGCGCTGTGCATCCAGCCGAGGCTGCAGTCCAGGCAACACTCCCTTTCTCGACCTTCCGCCCCAACATCCACCTTCTCGGTGGCTGAACGGCAGGATAGCAAGTCAGCATCCCCGCAGCTAGGAAGGCTTCCTCTCCTTCTGTAGCATCAGGAGAAAATGGCTGGCACCACATTTACTCACTGTTGCCAGCAGAATTTGAGGCAAAACGTATCGGGCCCAGTCCTGAACCTGGTTATCCCTCCCATCCAGATTTATTTTATATGCTTTACGAAAGCAGACGAAGGTCTTGAACAATATCACTTGGATTGTACTTGCAGCAAAAAGCCTGTCTGAAAGCCTGATCCACCGGTGCTATACACCGTGATGAGAAACTGGTGCTAATGGGGGAAACCACAGACTACAAAGGCAGGAGAAATTAAAAAAAACCCCCGACTTATCTCTGTTTATCTCTTATCTCTGGCTCTGTTCAGTCAGAGAACTGGAGCAGAGAGAAAGTCTGAGTGAATTTTCTGCACCATCCTAGAGCCTTAAGTTATGGCTTGACAAGGGTCTGAGCCTGTTTTGCTTCAGCAGATTAGCCACAGGACCATCCTTTCGCTCCCTCAATGACCCGAAAGGTCCCTTTGGAAACCTGATGCCATCCCAGGCTGAGCAATTGGGCTGGAAAAGGCTAAGGGTGGCTGTGCTCTGCCCCGTGGCTCGCAGCAAGAGCTGGGTCTGCGGTGCRGTCGGTAAATACTCATGTAAGTAGGCCTGCTCTCAGGATTTAAATCAGTGTGAGAGATACCAGGATCTGGGTCCTGTCGATTTGGGGATTATAAACCAGTTATTTTAATCACATGATTAGAATWTAGATAAACAGTCAGTGAGTAACCAAGGCATGTCCCCCAAATACAGTGAGTCAGACACACCATTTAAGGGAAATGAGAGGGGAATAGCTTCATTCCAGCTCAAGGCTTATCCCAAAAGCGTTCCAGCCCTCAGCTCGAGGCACTGGCAGGAGGAAGCTTAGTCTTGCAAGCTTCTTCACTCACTTTTGCCTGCAAAATAATTATGCAATTTCACTGCTGTACCATAGCCTGCCAGCAGTATGTTACCTTTACGATATGCTAACATAGTTTTCTTAAGTAGCTCTTACGTATGCCCAAGGTCAATAAATATTCACATTAATTGTGCATGGAAGCCCTACCTTCTGCTTTCTGCTGAAGAGCATAAGCAGCTGAATCAGACTTCGAAAGAAACTTTCTGACTTTTCTTGCTTAGAGATCTAAATTTTAGAAACAGATGTACCATATCTGATTTTTTGTGGCCCCCAAGCAATCAGGGTGACCATGACAGTACAACAGAGCGAGGGAAGGGGAACTTTGCATGCTTGTTAGTCAACTCTGCTTTCATGCTTCACCCTCACTCTCATTATGCATCCTGACTTTCCTTCTCTTGTTCTCGGTTTTGAGGGACAAAAGGTAAATTCAGGGTGAATTTAGGCATGGAGAGAATGGATTTTTGGTATTTTAATGCCAGTCTTGTCTTTTAATGCATGGAAATTGCTGCCTGGTCTCCTGTGAAGTTGGTTTACACTAAGGTCAAAGTCTTGCAAATATTCAATTAGGAGACCAGTCAAGTATGTGGGATTAAGTTGTTTATATAAATGTTTGCAGAACCAGAGTGTGAGTTCACAGGCAGGCATGGGAGCTTTGGTTTCCCAGCTGATCCGTAAAAAGGGTCAAACACAGTATACTGACAAAGAGCCGGCTAGCCTCAATCCAGTCCTGACTGGAGCTTCCCGTACCGATTCCCTGTTGTTTATGAAGGTTAAGTTGGAGGCTGATGAGACTGCAGGATGTATCATTTAAAAACAAATTCAATCTCTTCGCTGGGCACCACTGCACAGCTCTACACATATGTAGGCAGTTGGGAGCGTAAAAGCAGATTCTGCTTTAAGTAAACTGAGAGCTCCCACTCACTACCAAGATGCAGCTCTGGTGTGAGCTGTGGGAGCAAGCGAGGGTGGAAGAGGCCCCGTGGAATAGGATCTGAAGAAATGGGGTAGCATCACTCCCCGGAGTTTTCTACAATTGGCCCTCTTTTTTTCTGCTTCTGGTACCAAACTGCTGAGAGAAGCTAGAGAAAGCGCCTGTTTTCAAACCAGGGGAAGGTGGAGGAGAAAATTAACTCCTCTTATGGAGAGAAGCAGATGCTTTCTCAACTCCAGCTTAAATTTTGGTGAGCCATGGCAGGACTGATGGAGATACAGTGGAAGACAAAACTAGGCAAGGGAGTAAAAGGTGAAAAGAGGAGCATTTCATGCATTTATGTTTCTACAGTGTAATTTTGGGGTGGTGCCATTTTTACAATAAATTTTTACAGTCTCTCAGGAAATAGAGAAAAAACAAGGACTCCAATGTGCTGAAAGTGTTTGGTGCCTGATTCCCTGCTTTCTGTGCTGGTCAGGGCAGGGAGAGATGAAGCCATCAGAGAACAAATGGGACTTTACCCAACCCCAGTGTGCCAGAAGGAGGATTATGCTTGTTTTTTTCTCTGTGGGTAGCTGGCATGAGACGATAGAGAAGTCCCTCATGCCCTTGTCATTTTTTAGGGTARTTTCTTTGGACAGCTTGTGATTATGCTGTTGAGAGTATGCAACCGGTATCTTTTGAGATGAAAGGTGCCGTGTCAGTGCAGTATATTGCTTTTGTTGCTTGAATTTGTTTTTAAGCACTGGTATCTATACTGGAGTTCTTAGCAGACTGAATAGTCCAAGCAGGGATGCTTCACCCCTCCTGCTGCAAAATACATACTGTATTCCTGTTGCTACAGCATATACAGCTATGTTACAGCTAGTACAGTCTGTTTTTCACTAAGTGCATCAGTGAACAATGTTTAAACAAAGTTTAAAAAAAAAAGAAAAGTACTGGCAACAAAGAGATGACTTATCATTTGCAACTTTAAAAAGGAGCCTGCAGCTATACGAATCTGGAAATAATATAAACTTAACCCACAGGACTGTTGCATTGGTTTTAGAAGAGCTTACTTTAAAGCTGGTATGTGGGCTCACTAAGAGACTGAGTGGTTGGCAAGGATGCTAACGATTTATGGAATGTGTCTTTGGAAAGGATTAAAGCAAAAAACATGTTGCTTCTTACCAGCTCTGAGCTAGGAATATAGCTCTAAGGGGCRAGCGTTAAATTTTAAGCATCCAGTATGTAAAGCTTTTAAAGAATAAACTTTTTTCTTTCCTTGCCCTGGTGCTTGGGATCAAATTCAGTCCAGACCGGATAGACTAAAAATCATTCCCATCTGACGTCCAGGAAAAGGTCAGGAGTTAAAGGAGTACTGGCAGTGGTGAAGCAGTTCCCAGCTTGCGTAAGTACTATTTGTGAACTGCCCAAGATAACAGTCAGCATTTTAGCTCTAAATGTCCCAAGCCTCATATAACTGTGCCTCTTCATTTTCTCCCTCTAAGCTGATTTTTAAAACTGCTTTGCACCAAGTAAAAGCACAATTAAAACTGAAGCCTGAAAACTCAGTTAAAATGCAAAATCCCTGTGATTTGGTTGGGAAATCTTTCATTTCCTATGTTCATTGACCCTGTAATGACTCTCTCTGCCTTAGGTACTCATGGCCCTCACTGTGTCGTCGTCCTCCTGTGGCATCCCCCGTCGTAGGCTCTGTTTGAAAAGACAGTGACAGATCTCTCTAATTGGCACCATCTTTCTCTAATAGAGATTCCCTGTTACTAATGAAAACAACTCCATATTTTCTCTCTGTGCGTGTGAGTGGATGTGTTGTTGCATCTGTGTGTGTTTGCAGAAGGCACTAAGACAGGACTTGCTGCCAAACCCAACTTTCTACCCAGTATGGAGGAGAGGCATGGTGCTGTTCTCAGCTCTAATGTCGGTGCTAAGTGCCCAAGTGCTGCCTCCCCTTGGGGAGCCCCTGTTTCACTGCTCTAGTGGGGTGTGTGCAGGGAGAAGTTGCCCCCCCAGCAGTAGAGTTCATCTCATGAAAGGCTTTGGGCATCAGACGGATGCTGTAATTTGGGTTTGGTGCAAATGGCAGAGCTTTTCCCCATAAATGTGTGTTGCAACGGGCTGTGCTCACCTATTGTGTCATTCCTAATGTAGATCCAGAAAGTTACAAAGCAGAAGTGAGCTCTGTGTCAGGSAGCATCAAGACAGCTGCCGCTAGCAATGTGACAGCCATGGTTATTGGGCATCTCGCAGTACTAGTAGTCCAAAATGTTTGCAAAACTACAGCCACTTGCACAATGTGAGGGTAGATGCTGTTGGAAATGGGACATAGAGGTCTAAAGACAAAAGCTGTTAGAAATAACTTCCAAGAGGGACAGTGTCTCTTTTCTTGCAAGCATGTCTGCCATCCCCTAGTCATCTGCTCTTTCTCCACATACTCATTTGGCTATGCAAAGAGAGACCTGTTTCATGGTGGCAGTGCAGTGTGGTGCGAAGGCATGTTATCTGCTACTTGTCAACTTTCATGCACGTCTTGGTGACTTCAGGGGTGAAATCACAGGTAGGAGTCTGAGCCTGAGATGCAGAGCTGGGGGCCCTGGATGTGGAGGATCACCTTAGTGGGTCACAGTAATTTTGGAGGGCTTCCATTGACTGTGGCAGTTTCTTAACAGGATCCGTCCCCTAAGAGACTTGTGTCTCTTTTTCTCTCCGACCATTCATGAAATCCGTAATCCAGTCCTGTAGAGGTAGTGTGAAGACATGAGACAGGATGGGCTCAATTTAGGGGTGATCCACGTTAAAGCCTTCCTCCTGAATTTGCACCGAATGGCCAGACTCTCTTTGTGATCTCACTTTGACATCCTTGATGGCTTACTATAGAAACTGGCTGCGATAGGGTTTGTGTATGACTTAATTTTCAGTGTTTAGGAAATATTATGATGTGCTTGCTTTGACAATGATGTGTACATCAGTGCCATAAAATCATGATCTCTCATACTCATTGTGAGGCTCTGAGAAGGGATAATGTGGTTAAAACATGGAGGTGAGCACCTCTTTCTTCTTTAAAGTGAAAATTCTAAAGCTGTGCCTTCATTGTTTAGAATAAGTGTATTTGCCTCCAGTCGAATGACATTGTATTGAAAGCTCACTTTTTTTTCACCATATTACTTACACTGATTAAGTGCCAGAAAAGGTCATAACAGGTGCTCATTGTGAGGGCCCTGAGGGCACTAACAGGCTGTAATGTCCTTGACCAGCTTCACCTGATGTCTCCATCTACACCTGTGGGCCCAGGAGCCCCATTTAAGCTCAGCCCCAGACTATCAGTCCCTCYTTAGGCTATGTTGTAGGAGTGCTGGTCTCCAACCTTGCATTTGGCTCTGCCTCCTGAGTGCATATCAGACCTGTGCTGTTGGTAACTCTCTCCTGGATGGGGCTCTCCAGTCTGCTGTGTTGTGTGTCTCCAGTCCTCCGTCTGACTGTGTCCTCTGCTGCTCCTGAGGGGACTCCTGGGGTGGACCCTGGACTTGGTTTGCTGCTTGCTGTGCCTGGAGCTGTTGATAGACCCTGTTGCCAGCACCCTGCGGGACTGCCTGAGCTGTAGGCTGCCTCTGCTGTAGCACCCTTGGCTCCTGGCTTGCCTGCACTTGGGCAACTTCGTGCTCAAGCACTTTGTTTGGCTCCTCTGTGCTTTGCGAAGGTAAGATGAGAATGTGTGGCTATTAACAAAGTTAAAAATATGAACTTGAAATTAATCTGGTAACGATAGAATTAGTAAAGCCTGATTTTTTAATTTTTTTTTCCCCCTCTCCCTTATGGTTTTATGATTATGGTGTTTTAAAGGTATTTTCCATTTCCTTCTGCCATGCAGAATATCTGTGCAGCTGTCTCTGTGCATCCTCCAGTTACTGGCTGAGTGAAAGAAAATAATGTAATATGGCTGGTTTCAAGTTGCAGGTGTGCTGCTCAGCTACCTGAAAGGTCAAACAGCAAGGATAACCTCCCAACAGCCTTGCTGTCAGTACAGGTGCCAATTTGGATCCCTGTCCTTAGAACAAGCTTATGATTTTTATTTTCTTTTCACAAAACCTGAAATAATTTAATAGCTTTTTAGCAGTTCTTTCAAATTGATTTGAAATTGGCTATTTGTGAAATTTAAAATTCCCTGCAGGGAAGGGTTGAAAGGAATTATGGATGGGAAGAAGCCAGGCAGCCTGTTTCCACAGGTGACTACGATGAAAGGGCATCCATGCTTTTAATGAGAAAAGGGTTGGGGTGAATTCATATGAAATTAGCAGAAAGTTTGCTTTTTAGATATGAGAAGAAAGGAGTGTGACTTGCTGAGTCTGGGTCAAGACAGAGTTATCAAATATAGAGAAAGAAATAGAGTGAAAAAGCAGAGGACCTGGTGAGAGAAGGAAAAGGCCTGCCTTGGCTCAAAACAGGATGAAATGTGAGTGAAGAAAATTCAGTTAGAGAGAGGTTAATGGGGGCAAAGTTATCGCAAGGGGCATGGGCTGGGATATGCCTGTACTGTTATCTCCACCCTTCCTTGAGGTGGTGAACCCCCTGCACGTGTGTGATGCTGTCTGTGCATGCTGGGGGGCTGGGCTTTCCAGGCATGAGGTAACCTTTGAAGGTTTGATGTTAAGCACATACCCAGCAGTATCAAGACTTCTCATGAAGGTGGCTGTCCTCTGGCCAGGAGTAATTGCCCAGTGTGTGCCCAGAAGAAATTTTCACAAAGCAAAAGAAACTCAGTTGAGTAGAGTGGAGATGACTTTCCTGCTGAAAGTGGTATGATGTTCCTGCTAAAAAAAACTCTTAATAAAGCTTGGAATGGTTTGGGTGCGGAGCATAGAAATAGCCCAGAAAAAGAACTTCTCATCTTCTGGTAGAAGTGTTTCCCTGGGGAAGCAGACTCTGTTCAAGGGCCTTGAATACTCTTGGTCTCTTTTGGTACTGAAGATCTTTGCAAATATGTGGTACACTGTGGCAGGAAGATACTCGGGGGTACCTTTGTGTTTGGAGGTGGTTGGCTGCAAAAGACCAACCTTGGGGATTCCATCAAGGAGGGTGATGGAGCTGAGAGATCTGGTCAGAATCAATAACACTGAAAGCGTATGGGTTTAGTGATGGATGTACAAGACCAGAGCAAGCAATGCTTCTGCCAGAGGCTGCAGACAGCTCACTCTGAATTGTGGAACTTCACTGGTTACTGTCAGCTACCTCACTTGGAGGTCCAGTGGAGAGGAAGGTTGGATAGATGTTGCTGGATATTTGCACCAGTGAATGATGAACTGAGTAAATTGTTGGCTACTAAAGATACTAGTGGATATTTCATGTTGTCTGGGACTGCTGGTGTGGGATTGCAAGGAGTCTTGTGTTGGAAGGACTTTAACCAGCTGCAGTGGTCAAGAGTTCAATGAGAGGAACAGTGTTAAGTGCCTGAAAAAAAATATTGGATGTAGGATGGTGGCAAGGAAAGGTACTCTTAAGGAACAAACACCTTGCTTGCACYAAAAGGCAGGTGGAGCTGAAGGTGGTAAAATGTGTTCATGATACCTGGAGTGTTAATGTACAGGTGCACCCTAATGCTTTTTGTGTGAGTGGTCCTGGACTCATTAGAGATGTGGACTATTGCAGAGGAGTTGCACAAGTCACCCTGGGTGTGCAGTCAATGCAACTTTATCTTTGTAGCCTTGTTTAGACCCTTTTTGAAAAGGGCAACGTAGGAAGGCTGAGCTAGTTCATGTGAAGTTACGGGTTCAAGAACTGAACTGTCCTTATGCGTTTTCTTCTGTGGGCTTTACTGCTATTATGACCCCTAGTAAATCCTCTAGAAAAGAACCTGAAGCTAATTAAGAGGGTCATTTTTGTGGCATTGGCTAAATGGGAAATGGAATTGCTTTCCATTTGCATAAACGGAGGTCTGGCAGCAGCTGCAGCTCACTGTCTCGCTAGAAAACAAAGGACAAGGTCTGAAATATGTTTCACAGGAAACCTGTTTGTTTAAAATGAGGGTTTACAGATCTGCTTGCCTAGATAAGAAATATGTGCCTTAATGTGATTCTGTTCTACCCCTTAGTTCTGAGGGAGGTCTTCAGATGTCTGATCCAGGGCTGAATTTTCAAAGCTGTATAAGGACATGTAACATCTAATMCCCCGATACCCTGCCTCTCTTATTACTGCACAACTAAATGTGAAATTAAATTGATTAGATGACATCATTACCTCAGGAAAGGGATACTTAGGTTGCCTTTTGTGTTATGATGTAATTATGTGTATTCTGGTTTATTTTGGCAACTGTTTGGACTTGAAACAATTATGTTTAATTTTAAGTGAAAACAATTGGATCTTTTATACTATTTATAACTGATTTTACAGTAGATTGCTCACCTGTAAAGGGGTTTTCATTGTTCACTGATGATGGTTCATAACTGCATGGTAGACCTGATTAAATTTCATCATTACTGGACTTCTGAGTTCAAAATCCAAATCTAGATCTGAGCTTAGTTCTGCTGTTCAGGCTGAAATTTAGAAAAGGTAGGTGTGACAGTGAGCTTATCCAATATTGACAACACTGAACATTCCAGTATCATGAGTCAGGCTCCTCCCAAATTCTGTACTTGGCTTAAGTTAATGAGGCTTAGAAAAATATTGAGTTATCCACTTTTTTTTCTGTTCACTTGTGAACCTTTAGGGCTATGCTTTGGTTATATTTTCATTTCCCCCCCATCCCCAGTAGTAAGGCCATAGTTTCCAAGGAGGCCTGTAATTCTCATATGAGCTTTTGTCTCCAGGTGCTCTCAAAATATTGCCAATTATTGGAAAATTTGAAATAAAATGTTATTAGGCCTTCTGACTTTAAGTTAGAACAATGGACCTGTTAAAATATTTATAGTTGATGTTAGGGTAGCCTGTGGGAATTGGGTTTGAGGGTTTCATTCAGATACTTTTATTTCATACATGCATTTATGTTCTTACAATGGTTGCTGCAAAACTGGGAGGAGGGAGGCTTAGTATAACTCTGTAGTATTGTCTTAATTTTAAGCTGTGGGTTTAGACAATAAATAATACTTCATTTCTCTATTTAGCATAGTGTACATCTGATGGTCAGGTGAATATTTCCCTGGGGCTTGGTCCTAGCAGTCTTTATGCCACGGTGCTTTCTGCCTTCCTCAGTTTTGCACTCTTGCTGCTCTGGTCCCATGATATCTGAAAGCATTGACAGTTCCCCATTGCTCAGTATCCTGTGATGGCTCAGGAGGTGCTGATTTCATTTGAAGTGAGAATGTAGGAGCCTCAGATGGACAGGATGCTTGCCCAGATCATGCAGTAAGATGTTTTCAATGGCAGGAGCAAATTGTCGGAGTCCTGACTTTCAAGGCTCATTTATACTGGGAATGTTTTCCAACCAGTTGTAAAAGTACTATGGAACTTGGTGAAGGCTGCCYTAAACCGCTTGCATTTATAGCATGATTTTTACTCCAAGCACACATGGATGTAACTGGATCTTCTCCCAAGAATTAGCTAAAATTAAGCAAGGTCTAATCAGATAATAAATAGTTCTACCTGAACCAATTCTAACTTCTGTGAAACCACACTTAAAAAAGTGTTTCTGTTTCTCCTGCTCTAACCTCAGGAGAATGTGTCCTCACAGGAGAGGACTCTGCTGTTTTCAGTTTATCACTAGAGCGTGTTCAGAGTCTGGTATTTTTTTTAACACGTGTGTTTTATTGCGGAGTACTCTGTTAATTCTTCAGTCTGTCTTTTCAAACTAGACAAACCCATGTAATCAATCTCAGATCCAGTGTTCTGCTTACCTGCTGTTGCCCAAATCCATAGACTCTGTTTGCCCTCAAGCTTTTTTGTCTTTTGGCAGCTGCTCTCATTCTGATTACAAAATATCCTTGGAAATTCAATACCTCATTTTTCTATTATTTAAATTATGGCTCACATTCTAGTTCAATGAATTTAATTAAAGCATTTCCTTACACACATGGTGTCCATGTGGACAGGGAATAAGAACTTTTAATCTTAAAACTAGGCATATGTAATAATTACAATACAAGATCATTCCTTCTTATTACATCCTTCAGGTAAGATGAATGTTCATATTGCCTGGAGGAAGACATAATCTGTATGAGCTGGCTTTAAATCCTTAGGTAGCAGAGGGAATAATCTGTTTTAAATAACGAACGACCATATTGTGAGGAAGTTGTGACCTAGATTGAAAGTCTAGGAGTAAAAAAACCACAGGGAAAACCAAATGTTTAGGCTATTGTGTAGAAGCCCTGCCAAACAGCGCTGAAACCTGGGACACAGGCATCCTCTTCTAGAACCAGCGGTGATGGTTGGGTAGAGATCACCACCTCCGTACCTGTTGGCTAGGATGCGTGTGTGACCTGTTTCAGTCCAGTGAGCAGGTTAGTTTAAACAGTGGAAGCGGCTGTCCTTTGGGAATGTGAATCTTTTGAATGGCTGCAGGCTGGGGAGTAATGTTAGCAAAGGTAGAGAGAGCCATCCTGCATGGATGGAGCTGGACCTAAAAGTTAATTCACAGCCTTGAACTACCTGCCCTTAGCCAGGCTATTTTAYGAAGTAAAAATTGAATGCATGAATTGTAGCTATCAAGGACCCTCCACTGAAGTAGGATGTGGTGTGAACTGCACCCAGGTGTGAGTCAGCTGTGAAACCAGAAAGCCCTGCACTGCCTCCATGCACCAGCCGTCCCTGAGCTGCTGTCACCTTTCCTCAACTCCCATTTGCTACCCGCGGTTGTCTCGGTCACTGTGTTTCCAGGACTGGCCTGCTAACCCACTTGGTTAGGAAACTTGGACCTTCGTGGGGTATTGGAGGGGTGGACCAGGTCTGCAGCCTCCCCCTGAAGATCTGGGGGCTCCCCCAGTGGTGTTGGGGCATGCTACCTCAGCCCTGGGGCCCTCACTGGAGTTACAGGCTGCTGAAAGGGGTTGCGATGAAAAGAAGGCTCACTAAGGTTAGCAGATCTTAGTGTTAATTTTGTGGTAGGAGTTTGAGTCTCTAGAATAATCAAAGCCGGCGTGTAAGCTTTCTTTTTTGAAGAAGGYATGATTTTTTTTTTTAAACTTCACTTTCTCATGTGCTGAGGAGGATGCTCAGCTAATAGCAATCCCCCCCTTCCTCTCTCCATCTTCCTGCAAGCCTGTTGGTTAAATTTGATTGGAGCTGGCCAAAGATGGAAAGTTCAATATCCCTTGGTTTAAAAAAAAAGAAAAGGAAACAAAACAAAAAAAACCCTAGCATCTGTATATAAGACAAATGAAGGCAACAGATACAACATGAACTTGATGTGTATTTGTTGGGTTTGTCCCCTCAGCTGTCTGGTCAGCTGAGGACTGAGGTGGTCCCTCAGCCCATGCTGCTCCACTGGACGCTGTCCCGCGGCTGGGGACCACATCAGGAGATGAAGGTGCCAAGGTGCTTGTTCCCTAGGCAAGCAGAAGTGAATTTGCAAGTGAAGTAAGAAGTGAGGGCTGACATTATGGAGCTGGGGCTGCAAATATTTTGGTGGTACTGGGAAGGAAATTTTAGGGATGTGGGCTATAACCCACAAATAGCTTGCCTTCAATAGTGCTTTTGATTATGCGATGACTTGTTTTGTTTCCGTTGGAGTGTCCGAGTTGTCATTATGCATCAGGCTGGTGGTCTCTCTAGTCTGCTAACATCTCTGTGAATGGACAGCATCAGATGCATCAAGAGAAAATTGTAGCTGACAGATGTGAAATAACTACTTAGGACTAAGCAGTGGCTGCTGTAAGTCAGTCGTCCTTTCCCATCCTTGGATCCAGCTTCTTGTTTATTGCTGCTGCCTTCAGGAATAGAAGACACTATGCTTTCCAGGGGTATGTGAACATTTGGGGTAGCTGAAGCTTCTCTCTTCCCAGACAGAAGTTGACCCTGTGATTCTACAGTAGAGTCTCTTTGCCCTCTTGTCAAGCCTGGAGTGTTTAACTATTTTCCTTTGCTCCCTATTCCATGTGCTTTCTTAAAAAAATTACAAAGTAAATGCAAAACCAGCTAGTATATATTTAAGATAACGCAAGTAAACACTTGCAACAAATTCATTGGAAAAGTTGTAGTTTCATTTGATATACAATCAAGTCTTCAAAAGACAGGAAACTTGAAAATTGTGAAATATGCAAATTGAACTCTGTTTATGCCCTTTCTGAGCCACGTAGCTGACTTTACTGGTTTTTGATGGTTTTGCAAAGCAGTTTTCTCAATCCCCTTTTTAATGTAAGTGATTCTATTTCACCATGATTATGCCACTATATGGGGTTGACATAACAATTTAGCATTCTAGCAAGATGATTCAACCCAAATGTAAACAACTGCTTGCATGAAAAAAAAATGTAGTTCACTAGGTTCTTCCTTTCCCTTGTTCATAGCTCCATTTGTGGATATGGAGACTGCTTAGCTCTTTTACTTTGAAAACTGGATATTAGTTTGCATAACTTTGACAGTAGTTTAGAGCTTCCCTTGGGCATGTACTGCTAAATGAAAGAAAACACATTCATATTTCAAGTTCTCGGTAATTGTGGGCAATTCTGATGTATTAGTGTCATGTTGGTCACGTGCCTTCCTGAATGCAGAGTAGTAAGAGGAATATTCAGGGCACAAACTGAGTATGTTACTAGTGAAGCATTTTCCTGAACAAGAGGTGAAGTGTGCTGTGCAGCAAATACTGTTGTAACACCTTAAAGGCAGGGTAGTTTAACTCAGTGGGATCATCTGCACGCTACAGTTTGGGATAACACTTTGAGTTAAACCATGGCTGTAGTTGTATGTACTAAGGAAAAATAATTGTTAATGATAAATTAGTTATGTATGCAACTACAGGACCTCTGAACTTCAGAAACAAGAGTTAGTTATAACATTCTTCTTTGCTGAAATATCCTAACAAGGAAGCTATTTTAAGCTAAATATAATCAGTGGTTAGCTTATAATCAATAGCTTGTTTTCCTAAAATGTGGTGTTTTGTAGCCCTTCCACCTACAATGATTTAAAAGTATATCTCAACATAGTAACTGCTTTCTCAGCTACCAAAATACTTTCATCTCTGCTTGAAGTATGGTGCCAGTCTGACTTTGTGGTTTTTTAATTTCTCCTTTGCTTTTCCATGATATCAGTGAGAACAAATGTGTTACCAGCTGTAATGGGCACAACCAGATCCCAGTTGCATCTGGCAAGAATTTGGGGGAAATCTACTGTGAAGCAAAACTTGGAAGAACTTGTTCTACTTTAATAGCGATAAACTTCCAAAACTCAGGTTTCCCGAACTGGGAAAAACTGGACATAAAAAAAAAAAAAAATCACTAATGGGTGCTTAAAAAGGGGCCTCTTCAGTCAATATGCCTTTCCTTGGAGGATATTGTCCTAAGCAATTAAAGCATGTACAGCGTGCTCTATTTATAACTTGGAAAACATATGTAGTACCAATGTCTTTGGCCACATTACTTTTATTGTGTTTGCAGAGAGTCACTAAGCTGTTGGAAGTGCAAAAAAAAAAAAGATTATATGGGCTGTGCAACCTCCTCCCAAGCTCCTATATTTCAACAAGTAAAGACTGAAAGGATGTATCACACGTGTCCAACTACAATGGCCTTTATTCAGAATCTGCTGTATGTTGTGGGAGTCTTTCTTTTGGCTTCAATATATGCTGGATGAAGGCCTTTGGCAGTATCACCATTAGCAGCGTCTTTTACTCAGTGCATGTACTAAATTAAAGTGAAGATGTGTCAAAGAAATGCTCTGTTCGCATGTTGCTCTTGAAAGCTGGTGGACATTCCCCTTGTCCCTCAACAAGCTGAAAGAAAACTCTGGCTAAATAACTTACCACTCATCCTGAACAAGTGTGTTCTGTTAAACAGATTTAGTTTGGATTTAGCAACGGAACAATGCATAAGTCTAGAAAATTATATTCCATCTCTATTAGAGGGCTCTCCTGATGATGAAGTAAAATTTTAAAAAACACTGTATAGGTGCTGCCTCCTTTGCCCCACTTTCCTGTGTTTTTGTTTCAGGCTGTGTTTTGAGTGGTTATAGATTAAAACAATAGGTGAGTTTTTCTTACTGACTTTGCTTTCCTGATGAATTATGGATGCTATTATGGTTGCTCTGTAGTGGTAGAGCCCAATTTCTTGAACAGATCTGGCTTCAGAAATGGAGTAACACTAATGAAACACCATTCACTTTTGCAGTTGTTAAAATACTTCTTGTACTTATYTGACAGATGGGCCACCAAGGCAGCATGGTGAATCTCACCTCTGTTCTAACTAATGATAGAGCCAAAAAGGGAATCCTGGGTGTTTGGGACACCGATCAACTTATGTGGCAATTTTCTGCCAGAGCATTAGTTCTCATACAGAACCGCAAAGAGTTTTAACGTTGTTTTCTGATAAGCAAATCCATTAAGCTACACCTTCATATCACATGGATTAGTATCCTGTATGTGTATAGCGTTTCTTCACTTTAAAACCAGAAAACATGGATTATTTATTTTCCCTACTAATTTCTGCTAACTTGTGCAGAAGCCAGTGGATGGAGAGGGAAGGAACCCTTTTTCTCACTCATTAGTGGCGATGGTGTTGATGCACTTCCACATGGCTACCACTGTGGCCCCCATGGAAGTCACTGAGGCTGAAGGCCTTACCTGGCTCGCAGGACCTGTGTGGATGCCTGAGATGGAGGGACCTTAACTTGACCATTGGCTCACAAGCTGGGTTTGCAGGCCTGGTGGTTGGTGCTGTGTATGTTGCCTCAGTGTGGTCCTTCCTAGTGCAAACAGCCTGCAGCTGATTTGGAAACCTATGAGCAGGACCTTCCTAGGATGGCATTTTGACAAAGTTGTTTTAAGAGGAGAGTTTTCTATGTACAGTTAAAATCACAGCTCTGGATGGGTGTGGGGTTTAGGGTAATCTCTACAAGTTTGGGATAAAGATGGCACAGATTTTTCCAGTATTTTTCTCTGCTGAGGCTGTCAGGAGCCTGATCATTTTCCTGATGGATCATTAGGATTGATTATCTAGGTCCTAGCCTGCCTCAGGTCAGTGAGCTTTGTCACCTTCCAGCTGAGGGGTGAAACTCTTTCTGTACTCCCTCCCAACACTTATCTACATCTACGATGCAATTAGCTGTGCCACACTACTAGTTCCCAGTGATACTGGCAGAGGGCAACATGCTTGTGTTGTACCTTCTGCCAATGCTGCCTTCTGTGCTTGGACTCCCATCTGACTACGTAGGCAATCTGTCAGCTTTGTGGACTTGGAGTAAACTGTGTAAAAAAAAATCACTCCTGCACAGCTGACTCATTTTAAGGGAAAACAGATCCTGGGAACGGCAATCTCCCAGTTCCCTTATATGGAAGGAATGGCTTGGGCCTGGCATTTCTTAATGAAGAAGTACACAGCAACTAGCCAAAAGGAAAAAAAAAAAATCATTCAATTGCTTATTAGTATACAGAATGCCAAAATTGCCATTTATTTCTTAATTACACAGGGCTGGTAAACTCTATAACTGATGTTTTCTCCAAGACATATGGCAAGAAACTCTAAATTTGCTTGGAAAAATTAATTTGATTTAAAAAAAATCTGCCCCATAGGACCACTTGCTCTGTGCAGTTTGAGATCCTCAGCGACAAGCATGTGTGCAATGAGGGTTAAGATGCATGAATGAAACCTTTACGTAAATATAAATCAGAGGGAGACCATGTACAGTTTACATCACAGCATGTTTTAAAATTGGTCCAGTATCTCACATTTCTGATTTCAGTCAGAATGAAAGACTTTTTTGAATCTCCAATTAAACCATTTAGTACAGGAATTACCTCATGCTACTTTCATGCCTAAATACCCAGATTGAGGTGTGGCCCAACAGACACCTTTGCCCAAAAATGATGGAAACGGCTTCTGCCCAGTATTTTTATGTATGTGTTTTCCCCACAGTCAGATGCTTGGATTTTTGTTGGAGGATCAGAAGGCAAAAAACTGCTTGGGGTAGTCTGGACAAGAATGTAGACATCTGAATTAATGTTACCAAGTGTCTTGTTTAGTGCAAGGGCAAGTACCCCAGTTAATTGTTTTGATTTGGTGGAGTGTTGCATGGGCTTTGCACATTTGCAAATTAGCACACAAGGTGAAGAGCCACAGAAAGGTGAGACCCTTTGGAAAGGGTTGAGTTAGTCTTGGGGGAGATCTTCTGAAAGCATTTGTGATCATACTCAAGTTCCCTGTGGTAATCTGTGTAATCTCTGTAACACTGTACAACAGAATTGCTACTAAATCAGGTAAAGGGAGCAAATGCTCCATGTAATAACCTGTTCCCTCTTTCTGGTCTTCCCTTCGAAGCTGTTTGCTCTTTACACAAAGAGGTGCCCAGGCTCCCTTCGAGGATCTTGCCTGTGCCATGCCACCTGCTCGGGCAGTGACTCCACTTTGGGGAGTGCCTCTGTGAAAACACTTCACGTCTTTTAAAAGGTAACTCTTTTTACCAGTGGCTCTAACTATAGAAATAAAATGCTCTACTGGGCTTGTATGCCAAACAAATTTAACTCAGAAAACAAATGTTACATGAWTTTTTTGTTTGTTTTGTGGATCTGCAGCAGTAAAGATTCTGCAGCAGGTCTTTTTCTTAAAATCACTCTTTTATGATCCCCAAAGAGAATCCACTGCACGCTTTTTCCTTCCCCTTGTCCCTGGTTGATCCCAGCAGGCAGTGTGGGTATCACCCAGCATCATCTGTTCTGGAAATCAGCCTGTGTGACCAATTGCCTTTTTGTATGTATATGAGAGGGTTTTTTTAGTTTCTCTATCTATTGCCTTTGAGTAACAATTCCTGCCATTCCAGATCGTTTGCTTCCAGCTTTGCAATGATTATTTTTTTCCCATTATTTTATGAAAAGTAATTCAAATACTTTTTTTTTAAGAAAAGCAATACATGAAGTAGTCAAAGTTGGGACAAATCCCTGTATTACTGATTTTAGCATAATTATATGGAATTAACCCTGCATTTGATCTTCATTTCAGATATCATTGTAGCTTGTGAACTGTAAGCCATTATCTCTTTATAGCAACTTGTATATTTTAGAGTGAACAGACATCTACTGAGATTTCTAGTCTCCGGTATTTGCCACTTTTAGAGTTGAAACTTGTATAGTATTACAGAGAAAATGTTCGTATTTATTAAATGTTTATTTTTAAAAATAAGTTTTTATATTTCAATAAACTTTGTTCAAAGCTGTTGCTACACAAGTTTAATCTGATCCCTTTTTCATGCTGAGCCTTTCCATTTTTCTCTGCCATCCTGTTTGAACATACTCTGTCTTAGCGCTATAGGTTACCATTTCATTATGAAGAGATTAATAGAAAGATCTATTTTGTGGATTTTGCCTTGTCACAGGTTTGCTGCTGGACTGCAACCATATGTACAGACATTTAAATTGGCACATCTTTGTGAAATACCATACTTCGATAGTACATTTGACATCCAAATGGCCACTGTGTGATCAGTTATGTGTTTTATAGGGTTAGTTCAGTTTGTGGAGGTGGTGTTGTCTGTCAGACATCAATGAGCTCTGAACAGAAGTCTTGGTGATGGTGACTGAGTAATGAAAGTTGTTTGCTTAGAAAAGCACAACCGAAGTCTGCTCTATGTATATGGGTATTTTTTGATGGAGTTGCCTAGTAAGTCTGTGAGCACTGGTATCTTTAAAGTTGCTGACCCTGTGGGATTCACTTGATGTTCTGTCACTGCTGTATCCTTAGGACACCAAACGTAATTGGAGCTATCTGGTACTTGAGATAGTATGAACCAAAAGTTCCCTTTTTATCCTGGAGCTGCTGTGTTGCAGCAAGCTGCCAAGTCCCAAAAGGAGAGTTTGACCTGTGTTTTGTGTGTATGTATTGAACCACAGTAACTCACCAAGCTGGGGAGACCCAAGGAACTTCTCTATATATCATTCTGGTCTCTCTCAGGGGATGTGACAGTGGGGATTCCCAGGGAGGCTGGCACGGCTGAACTCCCATGGTCTTGCTAGTGATTTGCTCCAAGTAATCATTTCACCTTTTTGGAAGGGATATTTGTCTCTGAAAACTGATGATTTCTGAATACTTGCCATTATAATGAGCTTTTGAAAGCTGAAAGGGAGAAGATATTAGTGTTATTGCTAACCAAACATTCCCACTTTGGGTGACAACTAAAACTGGTTCAGCTGGCCCAAACTTCATGAAAAGCAGAATAACAATTGCCAATATCTTCCAAAGTCAGGATTGAAAGTTGAACTGGTGTTCAGAGGTGTTGAGTGACCCCAGGTCCAGTACTTTCCACCTTTCAGACTCAGGTCTCACACGTGCATGCCACATTTTCTAAGATAGTCATGGCTGTACTTCTATTTTGTTGGATCCTTCCTAGAGTGACTAGATTACTGGAGACATACGTGATCCCCCTGAGGGGCCATAGTTGCATAAGTGCTCATATATTTTATGTAACCCAGTCTGGATTCCAGTCACCTCGATGGTACTAAATACCTTTTTTTTTTTTTTTTTTTTAACTTGGCACCACTGAAATGAATGTGATTTATTTGTGGACCAAGGTAAGTATGAAATCTGCTATCAGAAATCTGGCTTTTTCAGCAGTGGTGAGAAAAGGAAAGAAATAAATATTGCCGCTTTCTCATTAATGCAATTACCATACCCCATCAAACATGTGCTGATAAATTTGAGAGGCTTATACTATTCATTAGGCATATGCATTCATTAGTGTAGCCATCATAAAATAAACAGGGGAGTGTCCAGCATGGGGAAAATTTCAGAGAACAAGAGCTCACATTATACAAAGCTATGATAAATGTCTCCTGTGGCATAATTTTAACTCTTACCATCTGTGATTCCCTGTTGCTGTAGCAACTTAAAGTAAATATTAAAAATAGTCTGAAACCAGGAAAAGCACAGCGGGGAATGTCTGTCCTGAAAGAAAACAAGCCCTCAATGTGACCAGGCAATGGCAGGAAAAAGGACTGATGAGAACTTCAGGAGTTTTAGCTCAGAGAATTTTCAATGTGCAGGGGTGGCTGAGAGAAGGATCCCAAAACAGTGTTTATAAGCAGTTTTAGCTGTGCTACCAAAATATTGTCAGATGCTTAGTACTGTATTTGTCATCTGTTTTCAACTTTGAGCTTGAGAAGTAATTTTACTTTAACTGTTAGGAGATTTGTGTGTATACATATATAAAAATAAATATGATTTTACATTTTTGACAGATGTGTTTTTGATTTTTGTTGAGTTAGGGAGGGATGAAGAGCCCTTCTGATGCAGTTTTTACAAGCTGAGCACCACAGTGGTGTTCATCAAATGGTGCATTCAAATAGTATTACAAATGAGTGTTTAGGCCAAAGACAAGGCTTAAAAGGAGAGCTGCATCTTCATGCCAGGCCAGCACAGGAGCTGCTTCCAGTGGCTCCTTTCTGGAAAATACAGGAGCTGAGCCCATTGCAGCGGGAAAAACTGACCAGGGCAAGAAGGAAAGGGTGAAAGACTGCATTTAGTGGAAGGGGCGTGAAGAATTGTTTAAATAATTGAAAGTRGTGTGAAATGGCAGAGTGCTTCAAGAACCTATGAACTTTACTCTTTTTTGGGGGGACTAAATTGACTGGGGATGCCCTATCTAAAGAAATCCTTGGTTGAAGAAAAAGCTTTGCATGGAAAGAAAAGCTCTGCTTGGGGGAATTGCTAACTGTTCTGGGTGTGTCCTTGCTTTAGTCTAATTGCAAGGAAGATTTGTTTAGCTTCCTTGGTGAGTGTTCCTGTATGGTTTTTAGTGTTCCCTTTCATTCATTTGGCAGTCACTTCAAGAGTGATTTATGATAAGAGATGAGAAAGCAAACTCAGATTTGATATTAGGCAGTAGCCAGGGAACTTAGATGTAATCGCTGCTGCATAACATCCTGCGCAGTTCTGTGTGCCGTGCGTGTGCTGTGGTGGACTTAACACATAAGATCTCATTTGAGCTTGCAAACCAACACAGCCTGGATATACAAAACAGCCTGGGAATCCAGGTGCCATCAGCACAAATTAAGGGTCTGTGACTGGGCTCAAGGTGCATGAGACCAGAGGAACATAAATCAGAAATTTTTTTTGGCCCTATTGTCACTGACAATGTGATAGGCAGGCTTTTATCTGCAGCCCTGTGGTTTGCTCTGTGACAAAGATAATGAATGCAGATTCTGAAACACAGCCAAATGCAGATGCTTTGATTTGTAGGAAAACTCTGACCCACCAGAATTATAACTTTTAGGGAGAAAAGTCACATGAGTTCCAGCTACAGCTACTGTATGTCTGAGTTTTCCTAGATGTGTCTTTTCTTCCCCTCTTTGATTCTCTGCCTTCTCAGAAACCTCAGTGTAATCTGAGAGTTTTCTATATTTGGCCAGAGTTGCTGATCAGAGCTGCCCTTAGCCTGCTGTATATCTGGAAATTGTGGACACTTCCATGGCACAAAACCAGACTGACTGCACAGCTTCTGTGCAATGAGTCAGCTGCTCTGGAAGTATTGAGAGCTATTGACTATGTTCAAAACAGCTGCTGTAGGTATGCAATAAGCCTGATGCACTTCAAAAGCCTTAGGCTCATCCCCAAACCCACTTAGGGTAGGTCCAAGGCTTCTCACAAGGCTGCATGTCCTTTCTGCCAAGCTAATCAGGACACAAATGGGGCATCTTGTGTGTTTGTTGTGGTCTGGAAAAATCTTTCCCAGTCTTGCTGTGATCTGGGAGAGACCTGTACCACTTTCTCCTCACTGGTACAGCTTTTCCCTGGCTTGCTGTCGTAGTCCCAGGTGACCAGGGAGAGCCCCCAGAAGGCTTTTCCTGAGACCTCTGTTTTGAGAGGTGATAAAGGGAGCCAGTGAGTTGACCTATTAGGTTGTGTCAAAGGTAGTTTCAGTCTTTATGTTGGCACTTGTCCATAGTGGATTCCCACACCCATGACAAACCAAAAATTCCCCAAACCCCATCAGACTCGACTTCAACCAATCAAATAGTTTATCCAAAGCTTCACCCACTTCATCTGGGCAGCAAGTATTCATTGTGCAAAAGGACTTCTTCAGAGCCTTTAGAAAGAATACTGTGCAGTCTTGTGAGCCTCACTCTTAGCACTTTTTTTTTTTTTTTTTTACTTCATTTCTGTCTGCTTAGTTTGTGGGGAATCCATGCTCATACCGAAGTGCTTTCTGGCATGCTGCAGGAAGGAAGGGTTTTCCAGGAGTTCTGGGAACAAGCCAATTGCTTGGAAGTTATGCCGGAAACACTGCTTGGAAGTTGCATAGAAAATAATAAAACTTTCATGTATCTGCTCAAAACAGGCCATTATTCAATAGTATATCTAGTTGGATGTGGTGGAGATGCATACATATGCGTGCTTTTTTTGACTGTGCTCAGTGTGTATATTACTTAACACAGACCGTGTGCTTGGCGGTCTCTTCTCACTACTGAAGATAAAATGTTTCCTGCTTTGAGGAATTTACAGCCTAGATGGACACTTCAGGAAGACAGAAAATCCAACAGCAGCTCAAGATGGAAGAGTTCATTTTAGGAAGTTTATCTCTATTTCATGATGGTGATGACATAATTTTTACTTGGAGGAGTAGGATTTATGCTATGTACTTTCAGCTTTTATGCCAATCTCCTTATGTATTGCATTAGACGGTCCCTGCTGCAAAGGTTTGAAATCTCAACTAGATTAAGATATCTGATCTCTGCTTTCCAAAAATTCCACTGTGTTGTCAAAGGAAAGCAGAAAGCTGATGGAAGACATAGAAGTGTGCAAAAGGCCTGCCATATTTCACCAGGATTTACTCTGACATCTGTATGTAGCTAGCTGATTTTTCTTTTTTTTTCTTTTGACCCAAATAGCAATATAACTGAGATCACCAGTCAGCAGCACACATTCTTTAATGCATCTAGAGAATTCACATTATTGTTTTATGGGGGAAGTGATAGCCATGCAATTAGGATTTCCATCTGTGCGATCCTCTATATTAGTATGGTGGCAAACATGCAGCATTAAATAAGCTTATTGAAGCTGTGGGAGGAGAGCTAAGGGCAAACTTACTCTGTTTATAGTTTTGCTGTAAAATTTTACTTCTTTGGAAACTTTGCAGATGTTTACAAAACTTCCATATAGCTGCTTCCTGAAGCTATGCCTTCTCTTTAATCTGAGCTGAATGCTTAGGAGATCCAGAAGTTAACTAACTTCCTATTTGCACAGAAAACTTGCTCCAGTTAGCTCTGAACCTGTGCTGTCCCCTTAATGAAAAGCCCTTACTGTCTTGTTGTAGTCCAGGGTTTTATAGCATAGATCTGTGTATTTTTCAAGCAAACCTGGGCCTTGTTTTGCATGAATTGAAGTTTAGTTTGGAGCCAATTTAAACCTTTATGTAGTTTTGTGTTTGGGCTGTAAGGAATGTGTGCTTTTGTGTGCATTTGAGACACTTGTAAGAAATTTATTTTTTTGACTGAATTTTGTTTTGCGGTCAGAAGCCATGCTATGCTGTCTGTCTTCTGTGATGGAGATGTGTTATTAAATTGTAAAAAAAAAAAAAAAAAAAAAAAAAAAAAAAAAGAAACAAACTTCCAAGTTCCAAAAGGCATTTCCTTCCTTATTCCATCCCCATAACTTTCCATCTTCTACAGGCTACGATAGTTTTCATGCTCACTGTTCAAGATCCCATGGATCTGGAGAGCTCATGGCGACTATCATTTCATTCTGCTGAGTACTTTAAAAGTTGTAATGAGATGTGTGGTAAAGTTAATAGAGCCTCCTGGTTATTCTCACAGTACTGGTAAAAAAATTACTTGGTGTCATGACTTCATATCCAGATGACTATATAAAATTAGGAATACTCTTAATGCTTGTTCTCTGAGATATTTAGTTTTTAATTTATTGGTGCCATGAAAATGCAATCATTTTATCAGAGAGATAACCCAGGACTTTCCAAACGCTGGTGAATATCATGCCAAGTCTTTTCTGTGTTCAATAATAAAGTTCAAGGCATAATGCACTAGACACATGGGAAAAGATCCTTTTTGCTTGCAGATGATTGATGTGTCAATCTTTCATTCTACTTCCAACATGCTTGTGCTTGGAGATGCAGATTTTTTTTAAGAAAAAGGTTACAGGCCTTTCAAAAATTTTGACTCACCTAAACTATTTAGAATCTTAATATTTTACCAATTAAAGTCCATGAAAATTAAGTTTCATGTCTTCTCTTGCATGATATTCTTAAGAGCCTTGTGGAATAAACTTTTCTGCTCAGAAGATGCTGACCACCTAACTTCTTCTGGTTTGTAATAATTAGTGTTGTATATAAGTAGCTTTCCTGTTGCATTGTATTTTTTTTATTAATCAAGAGGGGAAGGAAATGAAATGCTAGCATGGTTTTCATCAAAAATGGCTCTTTGTTTTTGCAGAYGTTTACTGCTTGCAAAACTTAATACCATTATACTGTCTTACCAGTCCATTTCAGATAACTTATGATTAAAAAAAAAGTGATTGGAGAGGCATACTCCAATTATTTGTGAACCACAGCACTGAGGCATGCACGCATAATAAATGGTCTCTTCCTAGCTTACAGTATTTCTTTCCTGTAAGGCCTCTCTGGCCCTCCTTTCATCATCAGCCTTCATCCCTTTTTTTGCCTGAGAAACAAAAAAGAAAAAATGCAATGAATGTGACTTACTGCACTGAAATAATCACGCTGCAAAGGTCAGCCTTTCCCTGACCTTTGGACTTGGCTTAATATTCCCATGCTAAGGATAATATAGTCTGTCCTTATAGAACAGTAATAACTGCATGATCTCGGATACCCTTGTGTACCAACAGGGGAAGGGATGGCTCTTATGCCTAATCTCCAAGACATGTGGCTGTAACCCTTCAGAAACCCAGATTCTCTGGGCCCTGACAATGATTTGCTGGGTAATACTAGGGAAACCAGTTCCTCTTTTAAYGTGTCGGTCATTAACTCCTTTGGCAAATGAGAAGGCTCATTCTTTCAAGTGCTTGAGTGATAGTGGTGAGGTATGCGGCACAAAAGCCAGGTACCACATTTATCTCATTGTGTTAAAATGCAGTGCTTTGTAGAGATGTCCATTGGTCATGGTCCGGGGTTGGGCAGTTTGTATAGGTAATGTTCCAGGAAATTTAGGTGCTGTAACAAATAGACTTATTTGGCCTGGTAATCCCTGATATTTCAAAGTCTATTTGTGGAACAAAGCAAGTATAATATACAAAAATCACGTATATATGTAGGATATGCAATCACATGTAATCAAAAGTAAGTGTAATACATGGTCTGAGTAATATGCTGCTCTAGTTTATCTCAGCTGTAAGAGGTTACTGAAGTTGATGGGAATTTTTTGTGTGATGTGAGGGAGCTCCGGAGACAAAGACACAATCCTCATAGAGGTACAGTCAATGCTCACTTTATTGCAAAGTAGAGAGATTATAGAGGGTCTGACAGGGTTCACGCACTTGTTATAACTATCGGATTGGYCACACAGCTCTGTTCACGCAGCCTTATAAGCTATTAATTGGTTAAGCATAGTCAAGCATGCACTCTGACGTTGCCTTGGTTCGTCCCTCTTGTTGTTAATGCTTCTGCTGTTATTTTCTCGTTTCTTGTTTTCCCAACCGCCAAMTTCCTCTAATCTCTCGCTCAAGGACAGGCCRGCCTTATCTGCCACGTAGCCTGGGTTGTGCAGACAGGCCTGCAGCAGCACCTCATGTCCTGTTTCTACCAACATTCCCTCAACATTTGTAAATTTGGGATTCTTCCCAGGCTGGCTGTCTGGGGCTGTGGCATCATTAGAGGCCTCATGGTACGTGTTTGCCACCTTTAGAAGTAATGTCTATGTGTTCATTCCTCATGAAAGATACATGTTTACAAACAATAGGTCTGTACGTGTGCAATGTGGATTCGTTACAGACTGGCAGATCCTTAGTAGATGCCTGGTGAGAATGTGATTACCAGCATCACCAGACCCAGATGTAATGAGGTCGAGCGTCCAGCAACAGACCTGCTGGGGGTGGGCATTTTGACTCTGCATCACACATGCCGCTGAGTCACCCAGAGCGAGCACAGCAATCTTTTGCCTGGACACATAATGGATCACTAATCAGTGTGAGGACAACAGATCATCTGTCACAAAGTAGAGAGATACTAATAACTGATAACTGGGACTTGTTTTTACTGTGAACAGGAGAAACTGGTGGGTTTTTTCGATGGTAATTCCTACCCCTTAAGGATGCTTTATACCTGTTTGTGTTACTCCATGGTTGGGTTGCCATACTGGCCCAGAGGAGACAGGTACTGTCTTGGCAGTCTCTGGGCAGCGTTAGCTGCTTCAGGGGGAGGTGGTATGTGCTCTGGCCACAATAGCAGCTGCAGAGTTACTCAGCACCTTGACTGTCTAGAGAGGCCCGGGTGTTTGGTCTCCCCCCCCCCAAGAGGAATAACTTTATAGTAAATGGAATAGGCTTAACATTTCCACAATTTATTAATTGCCAAATGAATAAGCTCATAAGAAAAAAAAAMCCCTAAGTTTTAAGATGTTACAACGTACAATCATGTAACTGAGGGTAAGTACTTTTGCAAAAGGTCAGAACAGCACTTTGCTAAAAATTAGTAGTAATATTTCACTATAATCTTTGGTTGATGCTAATGGTACCAAAGAATTACTGAGCAAAAATACATGCCTTGGAAAAAAAAATCCTTAACAAGGCAAAGAATACAAATGGCATCTATAAATGTCTGACGTTTCTTCTTTATCTGAAAACCCAGACAGGGTACTTAATCACAACGTTCTCTGGAGGTACAAAACCGTGTAGCTTCTGGCCCATCTATCTAAAATGCAGGCAAGGGGGAAAGCTATTTTGTAAGGGCAATGTTTCTGCTAATTGATAATTTGGCAAGCTGGTGATGATTATCAACAGCATGAGAAAAGTGACAAGGTGGTATCTTCCACCTACAAAACTGCCTAGGCTCTTAAGAATTCTGCAAGTATTCTGAAGCTGCTCCCTCAAAATACCTCCATTATTACTTTGAATTTACATTCAACCCTCAAAGGTATGTGAGAGCTGCAGAGTATTTTACTGCTGATATGATGTGCCTGTAAGTCGTATTCTACGCCAAATTATGCAGCAATACTTCTGTATAGCATATATGGTAATTAGATATGGAACCCAAGCCTAACGTTTGGCCTTAGGGATTTTAATTCAGTTGATCATAGTGTTGGTGGGAAGATGAATTCCATAATTGAAGCTGAGATCTGATGTCCCCCACAGTATTTGAGTATTCAAATACAAGGTTTTGGGAGAAGTCCATTTCTAATATTCACACTAATTTATCATTTTAACTGACATACTTGGAGCCCAGTACAATTGTAGGTTAAACAAAAGGAAATCAGGATATTGAAGGATCTGATGGGTTGCATCCAAGTTTTGTGTGAGTGTCTCTCTCTACTGGCTTTCATGGAATGTGTCCCACTCTGTAGAAATAGTTCTTGAATTCTTTTCATTGGAAACACTGACAAAAATTAATATGCCCCTAAAGTGAAACAGACTTGGGAAAGAAAACAAAACTCAGCCTCTTATAATTGTCCAAAGGAAGTCAGAAGCTAAACAAATACCATGAGAATGTAAGAGAAGATTTATGCTTTCAGTTTTAATACTTTAAAGTATGAATAACAAAGATAAGGTAATAGTGGTCTATCTGCTAATTAGAATAGTGTTGGAGACATACTGAAAATGGAAATTTTAAATGTTCAGAGCCTTACTGGAATTTAGACAATGTATATTTGAAAGAGGTGTTTTTTTAGAATGGTCCTGGAATGATCCAGGTTGCATTTGGACCATGGTGCTAGAGTCTGTCTGGTTGCAGCAGTTCACCCCTAAAAGCTGGCTTCTTCAGAGCTGCAGCAAGTTCTGAGCGTGCAACCATGAGTAGCAGAAATAAGGCCTTTAGGGATTGAGTCCCAATAGAAAAATCTGGTGGGATACACCTCTGGTGGGGTAAAGTCACCTTAAAATAGATGTAACTATTCTTAAGGCCCATTTACGGATCCATTAATACCCCTTTAAATATGTTTTCTAGCTGGTTTGGTAACTTGTCTCACTTGAACAAGCGAACCACTTTATAGAGAGGGAGGAAAAGTAAATTGGGAGGTTACTGAGGTGTACCTCTTGTTGAAGTAACAGCCCTAAATAAAACAGAAGTGTGAAAAATTCACTGTGAAATGGTTTTCTGAAAGCTCAGCACATCCACCCTTCATTGGGAAGGAACTGCTCTTTAGTGAATGACATTTTCTTTTGCTATTTTAATTTGGGTGGAATTGTTTCCAGTGTGAAAGTACAGACTGATGGGATTTTTTTTTAGTAATGTTGCTGGTTTTGCAGTGTCATGCAAATGGCAATTGTCAGGATATAAAAATGGGATCCTGGAAGTCATCCTGAAAAGCATAATGAAAAATATTCTGTCTTTTTGTATGCATTAACTGCAATGATTCAATTGATGCTGAATCTCTGCTTGCAGGCTGGTTTTTTTTTTTTTTTGCTTCTCTTTTTTTAGAGTTGAAGCTATTCTGGGTACAAAGCTATTGTGGGAAATCTCCACTCTCCAGTTTTGCTGCTGACTTAAATGGTGCCAGTCAATTTATCTTTAAATGTAATGGGCTTAATCCTGCAGGAAGGCAGCACTTCGCATGAAAGAGGATATCAAAATTCAGTTTTTTCTATGGAAAAAAATACTGGTTTAGGTAGACCATGATAATAAGTATTGAAAGAATATATTTGTCTATTTGGAGACCAAAACAGCTTCTAGAAACCAGCTTTTCAGAATGCAACAATGGGCATTTATATAGTTTTTTAMTTTTTTTTTTTTTTAGAACTTGAATTTTGGCCTCTGGTTTCCACTTCTTAGCAAAGAAGGCCTGAAAATGTTAGTTCTGAATTCCTCTCCAGTTGTGATTCGCAGCACAAGGTACAAAGTCCAAACTTTTCTTTGAACAGGTGGAGGCCCTATGTGCATGCTTGCCCCTGGTAACTAATAAGCACCCAGACATCTTAGTACATGGTACTATTGAAATTGTGCTGAAAATAGTTTCTGGACAAACACCAAAAATTCTGAGGGTTTAAGACAAGGAAAATCCTTCTTACCTTGCAAGTAACTTGCAGGAATAAATGTAAAAAGTCTGCATTAGATAACTCTAGCTACTTATTGGAGTACACTGTGGTTAGGAAGAGGAAAATATGATCTATTCCTCTACTGTATACATTCCAGAAAAATGTATTTGTTGAATTTATTTATAGGCACTTCTGTGGTGCTCACCATCGCAGTATCATTTCGTTGCTCTTAACGCATTCATGCCTTTAATGGAAAAGGGCAGATGTTTTTCTTCATTGGAGTTTTGCAAGTGAGGGCACAACACTGAAATTCAGCTCAGACCTAAATTGTTACTCTAACTAAAAATTCATTTTTTTTTTTCTAAAGAATGCCACTGTTTTGCAGCAGTTCTTGGAAGGTTTCTTAACAGAAATGAAACAATGAATGTACTCTTTATGTTTCTTTAAATGCATTGAGTATTAATTGTGAAATCAAATTGTGATAAAACTCTGCTATGGATAGTTTTCCTGACTTGTAGCAGTGTTTGTTTATCTACACATTTGCTTATTCTGGTTAAGGGCACATGTGATGGGGAGTACAGCCACTTGCAAAATATTAATCCCTGTAGTGGCCTGCTCCTCTCCCAGTCCCCAAAATGCTGATGACAATGAAAAGAATTTCACTTTTAACAAGGAAATTCTTTTGAAAGTTCAATTCAGGAAAAAAGAAGAATCTTAACCATAATTTTTCAAGTGAAATAATAAAAAAAACTGTGCCAAGTAAAGTTTTCACTTAAAATTTGATCACTGCCATCTGCCCTTGCAACCCTAGGATGTAGAACAGGCTTTTTGTTAGCTGGGCCACCGTGCAGTGCGTCATGAGAAGGTCYAGGTCAGCTGAAACACTTGGCCTCAAAACAGCGATGTTTTGAGGCATTTGTCTTAGAAATCTTGAATGGCAATGCCTTAGCATTTCTAAAGGGAAGTTTTTCAGATGAAACAATAACTCTGTTTTGATTTTGTGATTGTTTTGGTGCAGAAAGTTAGCAGTTCTCAAAGAAAAATATGGTTTTCATGGGGAAAAAAAGACTTGCTGAACACCCTATTTTCTATTTCAATTTTTCTAACTGGTGTTTTTGGTTAGCCCAAGAAAAAAATTAAGAAGCCTGAAGTCCTAATCCCACTGCTGCTACTGATTTTACTGCTTAAAATCAATTTAATTTATCTTATTTTAGATAATACCATTGAGACACTGACTGGAGGAAAAAAGTGATATTAAGATTTAACGCGTGATAGAACTTTGCATACTTGAAACACTATACATAATTTTAATGTTATCTCTGCTAATCCTTTGGGCCAAAATTGTCTCTGGAATATGATCCAAAATGAGAACAGGAAGATCATTTAGAAAAAAATGTTGTAACTGTCAAGTCTTTCATCTACATTATTAGTACACCATGTGTGGTCTCTCTGGAAATTTAAACGCAAGCTGAAAGCTTTGACTCTCATAACTCACATGTACAATGAGTATGTCTTCTGGTATATGTTTTATAAGGTTTTTGCCAGTCTTGAAAATGTTGCAACTTGCAAAAGAGCCTGAAGGTAGAAAGAATGTGCTAAGTAAAGAATACAGTGGAAATTCAGAGAAACTCACAGGAAGAGAAGAAATCTGATTCTGGAGAGCTTTCTGGTACACCAGTCTGAGGAGGTGGTATATGACTCCTCAAAGCCATAGTTGATAGAAATCGACTATTGAAAGTGAAATTCCACTAAGCAAAAGGAACAGGAAGAAAACTGATATGAAGGGAGAAGGAACTTCTTTGGACGAAGAGTTGAGGGACAAAACTGGCTCTGGCTCTGCTGAGCTGTTGTGGGGACACTGTCTTTGACTAAGCAAGAGAAAAGCTGCAGGGGGAGGTGGCCCTCCAACAGCAAGGGATGGGAGAAGAACCGATTGCCGCATTGAAAGGCAGCTGAGATGAAACTGCCAAGGATGAGCTTTTTCCCTAAGTTTGCTCTAAAGTAGAATATTTTTTTCTTATCCTTTTGTTGTAGTGTTTCCAATTTTGTAATAACAATGATAAATTTAGTTCTTTTTTTAAAGTGAGACCTTTTCTAAAACTAAACTTGGGTTATTTTTGGCCCCCCTCTATTGCTGTAAGAGAGGTTTCAGGGGGACCTGGACACTCTTGTTGTGGGCAGTCAGACTTTGGAGTCCTGAGAACTCAAAGTGCCAAGTATGAGGAAAGACTTCCTTGACACATGCAGGCCTGTGCCCTTCTGGCTAGCAAGAGACAGTGGGAAGGTTACTTGTGATTGTCAAGTAGAGCTCTCCAGTGTACCATGCACACTATGGTCTCACACCAAGAACAAACATTGTTTATCCCTAATGAAAATATTCTGTCTCAAACCCTGGGCAACTATAATTTAGCCTAAGCTTTGGAGTTTTGATGTATTTAAATACAAAATGGGTATCACAGATGTATTGAAAGTTCATCTTCCCCTCCACATGTTCCTTGTGATGCTATATGAGGAAGAAATACCTTYTGAAGGTGGAAGGGTTTCTGTGTCTGGATATTATGAGGAGTTTATGTGCATCATTTAGTTACAGGAGAAAAAAAAAATCTGCTCATTGATAATACTTCATAAGTCAACTTTTTTTGTGTAGCAGTGTTGTAAGCACAAAACACATGTACATTAGACTTACAAAGTATAGCCTCTCTATAAAATTGGTGATATTGGTGATAGAGCTCAGACTTGAGCCAGATTTTATTGATGCTTATTCATCCCAGTTGAGTTGGGTGACTCTAGAAGTCTTGATTGAGTCTGATGCATTGGCTATTGAATTCAAGCTTCAGTGGAGCAGAAGATTCTTACTTGCTGTATGAGAAATGTTCTTGGCATCCTAAGAATTTCTTCATTTCTAGCATACTGGATGCCCCACAGAAAAAAGAAAAACATGCTGCCTGACACTGACTGCATTCTTTCTCTATGGAAATAGAAGAGCAAGAGTGTTCATGGCTAGAGTGATATGTCCTGATTATTGAAGGTTTTCATGCATTCATCTACCCGTCTGTAAGCTGCCATTACAATTCTCAGCCCATTTCTGGTGAGTTTCTGAAGACCTATCTGAAACTACTTGGATGGGAGACATCAAAGTTATAGGAAGCAGTCTTGGTCAGTGGATGATACCCTGGTTTTCAACTCAGAAATAAATGTCTCAGTACGTTGTTGGGGGACAGACCAAATCAGACTGTTGGTAACGGTTATGGTGCTGGGGGAGAAACAGTCTGTTGATGAGTTGTAAAACTGAGCTTATAACATTTTTCTCTGGCATAGCAGTGTAATGTCTTTATGAAAGGAGAAAATTCCAGTTCACTGACTTGTGCTCTTCCTTGCTAAAACTATTCTTGCATCTTCCTCCTCCGTGTGCTCTTTGTACCCAGTTGTTTGGTGCTGTCTTGCTAAAGAATTCCTTTCTTTTGCTCTGCATTGCATCTGTTTCAGTGGTAACTGAGGCGATTCCTATATGTGTCTGTGAAACTCACTACAATGATAGGAAGTGTGTAGTATAAGATCTGATTAGAACAGGGGCTTATGCAGGTTTTCAGTTCAACAGGTAACCTTTCCCTCCTTATTGCAAAAAACCCRTCAATTCAAACTTCTATTCTGTTCAGTGGCTTTTATTCCTTGTCCTCCAAATTCATCCTCTCTGCTAAGAAACAGTAATGTGTCMCATTATGTACATTACAGTTACATTTCAGTGATTATTTCCTTCTGGAGTACTTGCAGAGACCTCAAAGTCAACTGTAACATAGACTCGTGCCTATGAGGAGTTTTACTGAGACCACCAGCTCGTTTCACATAGGTCATCAAAAGGCTTTCAAAGCACCCGCTGCCTTGGACTGGTTTTGAACCATYGACTTAAGGTGGAAATATTTCATATCCATTACTAATCCCCTGAGCCAGCTGGCCTCCYACCTATGTGGTCATTATTTTTAAGGAAAATCAATTAAGTGCAGAAATTCAGCTTTGTGTTCTTTCACTTAGGTCTCCAGTGTTCTGTGCTATGTCAGGGAACCTTTATGAAGTCTGGGAAAAATGTAAAATAATCAGGAAACAGCAAAGGGGTGAAGCTTGCTTTTCTTTCTAAACTGCAGAAAAAAAAAAGGTCGTATACTTAACTAGCAAAAATGACTCATAATGTTGCATGCTAATTACAACTTTCTCAGTGCTGCTTGAATTCTGTTGCTCCTCTCCAGACTTGCTGGGCTATTTGGTTTCAAGGGTTTTCCTGGCTTTGGTTTTTTTCATTTTTGTTAAAGTGTAGAAAGAATTGTGCTCTGCAGCTGAGTGTGTATAAAGCAACATATTAGCTCCCTTCAAATCTCATAGGGAGCATTTTAATCTGATGAGTCAGAGGAGCAATAAAAACTTGTAAAAGGGTGTGGATGTCTAATCATTGCAAAGTGTAGACTTCAGTAAGAGATTGACAGTCAGGGTATTTTTGATGAAAATAAAATTGCTGAAGAATAATTTAATGGTTAGGATAAGATTCCTAGTGCTGACAAGTTTTTGCTGTGTTCAGTAGTACTCAGTGTTGACATAACTCTTCTTCAGCCCAGAATGTTACCATGTACTTGCAGAAATGCCAGTGGTGATTTCACTTCAGATGATTATGTGTTTGTGGCAGTTGCCATCTTTCTGGAGACAAGCAGATCTGACAAACAACGCATAGATGTATACCTTGAGTCCCCCTACTGCCACTTCTGCATTTTCTTCCCAATAAAGATCATGGCACTTCAAGTTACCTCAGCATTTCAGGTAGCTACATCCTTGAATATGAAGGTAGAAAATGAACTGCAAAAGTGTGTAGAACAATATTATGGGAGCTTGACATACTGTCTGGAAAATATGTCTGGAAAGCTGTGGGTTTCCTTTTTACTCATATGCCTCTAAGTGGATTTGCTTTATTGCAATGCCAATAAATAATTTAAGCCATTTATATTAGCTTGTGATCCCATCCATTAGGCTAATTTTTTTTCTGTTATGATGGTAGAAATTTGCTTTTTTTCATCTGGCAATTCTGTCATGGATAGCATTGCTCTACAGTTTTTTAGTCTTAATTGGATGGATGTCTCATGCCTTACCAATGCTTTTGTAACCTCTGCTGAGTAGAGCACCCATAAGAGTCTGTTACCATCTGTAATGGAAGAGGTGAGTAGTCTCATTGCCATGGTACACAAGTTAGGAAAGCAGTAGCTTGTTCCCACTTCTACTAAAGACTTCAGGAGTAGTCTTTGAGCTCTTTCTGTATCTGAGGCTTTTTATTTGCAAAGTGGGTATAGGGTCTTTACTTTCCAGAGAGATTAGAAAACCTTTCTGGAGAGAGGTTAGGAAAATGCTGAAGAATGCTTGCTCTTGAGAATCTCTTCTGGAAATTGCTCTATTGTTGCAAAATAAGTTATTTTTCAAAATTGATATTGCTATATATTGACCTTCCAGCATTTTGTTGTTTGACTGGTTTTGCCTTTTTTCCTCACTTGGTAATCTGTTAAGGATCCAGTGATAGCAGTATCATCCCCRGAATCCTTTTTTATTTTTTTTTGGTTGCTTGTTCTGTTTTGTAACAGTTCAAAATTGGTGTTTCTCCACCACCATCCTTCTTCAGCAGTGAATAAATGATGGGGTTGTTCTAATTGTTTCTTCACCTCACCTAAAACATAAGCTTCACTCACGTCTACAGCAGGATCTTTCACCATCCAACAAATGGTCTAATTTGTTATGACAGATTTTATATTTCTATCCAAACCACAAATTCACCATTTTCTCCTCCCTCTTCACGCACCCAGAGCAATGCACGTGGTTCTTATTTGTCTGTCTATATATATCTGTCAGGTTAATTTCTACTATATTTGTCATAGTTGTCGTGTCTGGAAACACTGGAATAATCTATTCTGGTTCTGGGATGGTGAGGAAAGAGGCGCTTTATTAGCTCTTTTGAGTAAGAGACAATGCATCAAAGTTGTGTTGTGACAATAAAAATGTGCTAGAATTCCCAGTGGCTCTAGCTGTGTCTAAATATAGCTTAAAAGCCTATGCAAGATTTGTGGTGAGCTAATTAAAGACAGGATGGTAGAAAGCGCTAAAAAGCTGCCAGTCCTAAGGGAAAGAAAGTTATCTCAGTGTTTGCAGTGTTCTTTGGTACTCCCGTTTACCCTGTAACTCTTAATYACTGCAATTAGGGAATTGTTTGAATTCTGAAGACTTACCTTAGGGCCTGACCTCTCAGTGAGCTTTGTGTAAGTGGATGGATCCTGCTACTTCATATGGCTCCCCTGAAGTCCACAAGCTTATTGACAGCTCAACATAAGTTCTTTGCCAGTTCAATACTTCTATGAGTCCAGCAAGTTCTGAAGGGCCATTGCTGTGCTATCCTGATCTAAAAGCTGTTTTGTATCTGTTACTGTCTTAAAGAATCTTGTTTTGTCTATTTACCTTCTAGAGGAGGTACAGATATGTGCTCTTACCTCCAGTAAACTCCTGTCAGGAATAATTTCTTTGTTGTTTAAGTGTTGTTTAGATCTATTCTTTGACTTTTAGCTAAGCAGGAGAGTAGCTAAAGTGTGATCAGATCTCTGACTTGATAAATTCAGTATGTTGCTGTGCATTTGGATTTGAAGGGAGGGGTATGAACGTGGTTGTGATCCCACAGTCTGTTCCACAGCTCAGTGAAGGCAAAGATTTTGAATTTTTAGTCGGCTTCTGATGTGATAAATGAGAAAATTCAACCTACCTTCTTCTGTTAAGAGCAAGACCTCATCTGTTAAGACTATATTTCTAAGTGGTTTTTTCTGACTTTCATGGTTAAATGCAGTAAGATACCCTTAAGGTACCTACAATTTTTTTTTTAGATTTTGAATAGCTGCTGAAATAATAAAAAGCCAAAATACCTGAGGGTACCCATTCTCTACTCAGGGCAATATGTGAATAAAAATAAATGAAGTAGGAAGGAAAGGTCATATATCTATATAGAGCTTCTTTGGTCACCACAACTGATTTCTGCAACTTATTKCACAGTGTCTTCTCACCCTTTGCACAGTTTCAGGTTTGCCTCGTATGTGACCAGAGTAAGAGTGAGCCAATTCCAGCTATCTCTGCTGCAAGGAGGCAGTGGGAAAAGCTCCAGCCTGGCTTTAAGAAAGCATGCTGCAGATATGTTGGTTGTCAGCAGCTTCCTTTCCTCTGATACCCTACCCCTCTCAGTCCTAGAAAGCCCTTTCCTGAATATGCGATAATGTCTGTTCTCTCTCAAGCAAATGCAAATGTTGTCAGAAGCCCTGGAAGGGGGATGATCCTGTCTGTTGCCCTGATGGGCTGTTGGGATAAATGGAGGGAGTTCCTCTGAAGTCACTGTGGCTTTGCTGATTTACATGCAAATAATTTGTTGACATATTTTCATAGACCATTTCCATGTTGTGTCTGGAAATGAGAATGATTAATATGTGTCTCACATTTCCTGCTGATACTTGCTGACTTGACCTCTTCTGTTCTAGTTATGCTAATCTTCTTCCTGCAAGACTAAGCTGTTGCAACAATTTCCCTTTCCTCTTAATTTTTGAGTTAAAATGATCACCCACAATAAGGGCATTTTTGCTAGGGCTACAAAATATTTTATCCCCAGTCTTTTCTCTTTCTTCCAGAAGCCRCTGCTTTGTGTTGTTTCTTACCCTGTTGCCTCCTCTCCTCTTGGTTTATGCCTGCTAAATCCCACTTTGCATTACTGTCATGAAACAGCAGAAGCTATGCCTGTTCTCCAAATCACCAGTGTCATCCTCTTTTATCATATCTTCTAGAATACTGAAACAACTGGCAAAAATTTTTTGGTTGATGTTTCACTTCACTGGGTAGCATAGGGTCCATTGCTTACTCTGATGTTCATCTTGCTGAACTACAGGGCCTAAATAAGTATCTAGACTGACTTTCCTGTTCCAGGGTTCCTCTACAGTCAGTAGTACTTCCAGAGGAAGTCTTTATCCCAAAGTAGGATGAATAATCCTCAGGAGGTGCCTATCTTTCTCTTAAACTGAAATCAAGGACAGCTCTCATCCTTTGGGAGTGGGGAGAGAAGAAGGGCATATGTCTGGGATTTCACAGGGTAGGAAAATCCTGTGAGAGCTGTTGCCATAAGAAGTGAGTGAAAGGCCGTAGGGTGGATCAGGAGGCACAGAACCGTTTCAACCACTTTCCAGTATTGAAGTACCAAGGTGAGGCACTTCATTATTTTGGGGAAGGTGCTTATGATGTTTCCCTGAATATTAGAGTTTATATTGCTCTGCCTGTAGTCTTGCTTATTATAAAGATAAAAATGCAGGGAGAAATCATTGATTCCATACTCTGGAGTTATGGCATATTATGAGTGCTGAGCACTTGGGTCTCCTTGGCCTGCTCCATGTGAGACAGAAGCATTGCTGGCTCTCATGGCCAAAGGGTGTTGCTGTGTTTGAACAGAGCATGCGGTGTGAGTAATAGTGGGAAATTAGGAACAAAGAGCATTTGAACTTCTGATAAGTAGTTCAGCTATGCACCAAAATGTAAACATTTGGCAAAACTGTCTGGCACATGTTTCATATTTCAAAAGATGAGTTAGTTTCTAAAAGCTCAAGGGCTTTGATGTTCTGCAGTTCCTTCAAGATGAGTTCCTCCTAAATGAATCTGTGAGGAATGGATTCTCTTTTCTAAGAACTGGTAAAAATTCAAAAACATTTCATTTTTGTCTTTACTCAAGCAAAGTGTTGAGATGTGTGAAATGAAAAAAATAGAAATATACAGAGAGTATCCAGGTTAAGGCTTACCAAAAGTTCCAGAGTCCTTGGCTGAAGACAGTTTCCATACAAACAAAAGAAATTAAAATTAAAAAAGAGAATATGAACTGTACAGGATCACTGGTCCTTGTTCAAGTAAAACCACATGTACAACAATTTTGCTGAATAAGTTATGCATGCATCAAGTCCTTGCTGTCCTTCATAGGGGGAATTGGAGAAAGGTCTASCCAATGTTCATGAAAAAAAAAAACCCCACAAGAATATTTCGTATCAGTTTTCTCCATGAGCAAGCACTTTAAGACTAAAACAAAACAACAATGCCTGACTCTAGTGCTAAGCAATTAGGAAAGACCTTATATCCAGTAAAGATGGGGCATGTAGAAGTGTAGGCAGCTTCTGCTCTGCCAGCACAAGGGATTTACCATCTTCTACAGGGCAATCAAACTCGGTAACTTTGGACTGGGCTCCTTTCTCTGCCTGTCAACTCAAACCTCAAGGAATAGCCCTGAGAAGGAAGTTTTCGGTACAGTCTGCTAGTACTGTCTCTTCCCTTCAATGTATTTCCAAATCATAAGGGAAATCAGTYTGACTTTGGGCCTGGGATACTGATAGTTTCCCTGAATCCCCAAAGTTGAATAGATATGGAGGGAAGTCTATATGTGGACAGCATTTTGCGGCATTTTTTTTTTTTTGGTGATAACTGTGCAGTGGAATTCAGGGTAAATCTATCATTATCAATATATTACAGTAAAAGACAGTAAAAATATATTGCAACCTTAYATTTTACTGCTGATCTGGAGACAACACAGTATGAGAGACACTCTGAGGGCTGTAGTCCAAATCTTCAGTGCAGGTAAGCTGATAGACTGAGGTGTGAAAGACTAGGCATGCCTGAAACTTCAACCCCAGCTAAGATGTGTGTTGTCTTTTGGCAGAAACTACTAGGATCCTTTTGTGCCACAGATCATCTGCTACAGACTTACTTAACTATTCTAGTGATTTTAATCACTACTTGAAAATAACTGACAAAAAATACTCTCCCTACCTCTGTAGCTTGGAAATGATACTGGTTCTGTGTTTAATGATAGTGAAAGCTTCAGGCTTTCTGTGGAGATGACTGCAGAGGATTGTCTGTGGTCACACACAAAAAAAATACCTGAGGTCACTCAAAGACTCCTGAGGACGCCCAACCAGAAGAACCATCCTGTCTGGCATCGTGGTAAAGTGAGAATTGTGGTTCAGGATTGAAATGGGTTTTTAACTTGTACTGGGCTGAAGTCTAYGGAGAATCTGCCCAGAGTAAAGGAGATATGGAAGGGGATATCCACAAATATGTCCAGATGTTTAAAATGTTTTTTCCTTTTTTTTTCCTAATAGGTATGTTTTTTTTTTGCCACAGTTACATATAACAGTGTTATATGTAGGGGAATTAAAATAGCATAGAACTGCGCTTGTACAGATCATAGAATCATTAAGGTTGGAAAAGACCT
>JASVER010000186.1:1044101-1083967 GCA_030449065.1 Oceanodroma leucorhoa
GGTGCGGCCTCACCAGTGCCGAGTACAGGGGCACGATCACCTCCCTACTCCTGCTGGCCACACTATTCCTGACACAGGCCAGGATGCCATTGGCCGCCTTGGCCACCTGGGCACACTGTTGGCTCATGGCTGTCAACCAGCACCCCCAGGTCCTTTTCCGCCGGGCAGTTTTCCAGCCACTCTTCCCCTAGCCTGTAGTGTTGCCTGGGGTTGTTGCTCATGATGTACAATAAAAAAAGTACCTCTTCTCCTGTAATTTAAATTTCTCCTTTTCTTGGGAACTAAGTAGTCGTAAGCAGAACCCCTAATATTTAGTYAGTCTCAACTCATCAGCTCAGCAGCAGTGTCCTCTGACCGCAGCCCAGGCTCGCTTTGCAGGCCTGGCGACAGAAGCAGATTCCAGAAAATTAGTTTAGCATGTCAGTCCAGCATGGACCTCCAGGCTTTGGGGGGAGGAATGAATGGAGGCACAGTTCTTGTGCAGACCATGTGGATTCAAGACTGCCCTCTGATTTACACACAGGCTGAGCTCAGGGGAGCTGCACAGGTGTATGTGAAGGCAGAAACAGGCATGTTTGTGTTTGTTTTMAAAGCAGTGCAGACCTGGACTACGCAGCCAGATCTGTACTGCTCAGACGCATGCTTTATGTCCAACCAGTAGCTAACTTCATACCTGAGGCTAGATTACAGAATATGTTGTTAGTTCAAAGTGACTTTATACTGTTGCCAAATAAGGAACAGGCTCATTGCTTATTCTCCAAATCAAAAATATATTGTAAAAAGCAACATAACACAGAATAAGGTTGCATGGTTTAAACATTAAACAGTCAGCAGAAGCAAAAGGAAAGATTTCTGTGGCAGCGTTAGCCCTAAGCCAGGCTATTTCTATTACTGTTTTTCCAGCTAGACATGCAGCTTACTACCTGTACTTGCTTTTGATGAAATCAGCAGTGACATTTTTGTGTGATGGGAGGCAAAAGGAGCCTTAAAATGGGCTGGTATGAAGTGGTGCCAACTTGTGACTGTAAACCTCACCAGTGCATCTGGTTTAAATTTTAGCTTGAACTGACCTAAAACCATTTCACAGAATGAGGGCTGTCCCTAGAGATGGCTTTTACTCTGTATGACTGGACAGAGAGGCCATGGCTTGGTTCCCTTAGGAATATAATGCTTGTAATGTCCGAATGACTGAGCCCAAAGTATGTGTGCAGGTCTGTCCGGAAGTTACAGAAACTAATTTTTTCTGTTTAAGTAGAGAGATATAATTTGAAGGTATTGAAACACAGTAAGTATGGCTCCCTGGTAATGACAGCTGCATCTTGAGCCCATCCCTGCTCTTGCTTTTCCAGCCAGATAACTGAGCTGACTCTGGCAACAAGTTCGACTTGAGCTTAGCAAAAGGCTGGCTGGAAGAATTAAAAACTGACTGATCTTGTTCACACCCAAGAAAGGTCATAACTRAACTTCAGGGCCTTCAGTGAATTGAAATGAGCTTACACATGTTAACACAACTTGGGACACTGACAGTTCTTTTAAGTATTTCAGGTTTTTATCAGTGAATGGCTGGCCTTGCCATGAGTTATTTAACATGCTTCTGAGACATATGCTCTGTAAATCGGTTTAAGCAGCGTGAGCCCACAGATTATAGATCTCTCTTCCCATTCACTGTAAACTCTGGTTTAAGTATACAATCCTATAGATTTGCAGCCCTGTAGTTGTAGCTGAAATGGTCTTGAAAGCTGGTCAAGAAGAGCAAGAGCAAATGCCTACATTTGRCAAACACAGCCAAAGGCCTCCACTTCACTGTTGTTTGCAGATCTTATCCCAGGCTCTATGGGTTTGACAAACTCATAATTTAAGATTCCTGATTAATGGTCCAAGAAATAAAGTTTGTGTTTTTTTCTCTTCCTGTTCTGTTCCATGCTGCTTAATTTTCATTTGGAGCAGATCTTTGTCTTGTGGGAGAAAAAAAAAAATCGCTAGAAGACTGGTGGCTGCTAAGCTTGCACAGTAACTTATGGATAGGGGCTGACGCTGCAAGACTCCGATGTGGGCAATGTAAATGCCTTCAGGAAGCCAGCAGGCATGTGTTGGGCTGTACCGCTGCCCAGAGCAGCCTGTGGTAGGAGATCAGGAAGGGACAGAGATGGGAAAGTGGCAGCTTCAACACTTTGAAATCTCTGAAGATGGAATTTATGAAAAGATATCAAACAAAAAAAAACCCCTTTTGATTATCAGCCTGAGGAGATGGACCTTGAGGATGAGTATTGGGGTAGAAGATATTGCTGTTAATCATAGCTTAAGCATATCAGTTTAGGAGCAGTGGGCTTTTTCTGAGACTGATTTGATGAGTTACCACTTCTTTGCTTTTTCTATGCTCAGTGAAGCTCAGGACATGTTGTCAGAAGTCTAGTGAAAGTGGTCATGAATGGTTTCTTTCTCCCATCTTTCACTGAGACAATCGGAAGGACCTGCTGTGTGTAGCCGGAATTCTTGTTAGCACTGTGSTCTGATAGTCAGCCTCTCACTTACAAGACTGAGTGCATTAAATTGGGGCAATTTCCCATGGGATGGGAAAAGCCCTGATGTGGAGTCTGACTTTCTATCAAATGTGAAACTCCTGCTCCGAAGCCTGGAGCTTCTCCCTGAAACAGCTATAACATTTTTCATGTGGTCCAAACATTCGTTGTGGTCCAACATTTTCCTCTAACTTTTGGAAACAAAACATTTTTTTTTAATTAAACAAAAAACCCCCAACCAGACAAAAAAACCCCAAAAAACTGTCATCAGGTAGCATGACACAAATGCATAGCATGGAAACTTCTACTCAAACAGTTAATACTGAACAAAGTTATAAGCTACTGAAAGGGAGGTGTCATGTAATGGAAAATGTTATGCAGGATGATCTAGACATGAAGCTGCAACTGGTATGTAGAACTGTAAAGCCATGGGTGGCTTGTTCTTCCTCTGCCTTCCCATCTAAGTTGTACAAGCAGCATTTGCCACCAAGGTAAATTTTGCATGAAATTTCAAACTAAAAGTAGAATTTACAAGCTAGTTTTTGGTTGTGTGTTTTTTTTTTTTTTTTTAATTATAAATATATATACCCTCAAGTGGGACCTTCCAAATTTAATGCTGGGGGAAATAATTCATACTTGGATTTTGCAAAAGGATCTTTTTTTTTTTTTTTCCTGAAGCTGTATATAAAATGTCAGCTCTGATTCCCTGACTTTGCTCAATCCCTGGAATTACTCTCAAAGGATGGTCTCATCCTTTCTACCTCCAGGAAGATGAGTGAGACAGACAGACTTTACACRGCCTATTTTTCTGTGCTACTATCTGCAGTTTCGAACTGTCTAGCTCTTGCCTGTGAATCCTGAGAAAGAGAGGTGGGGGGAAAAGAAACAATCCAGGGCTTAGGGACCCCTTGGACCCTTTCTGCCTTCCCCTCAGCAGCTCCACACACCACCAGACAATATACGTCGGGAGATGGTGGCAGAGAGGGAGAGGAGGTCCTGGGGTAGAGTGGAGGGGCTGAGTACTTTAGTTGCCAAGGAATCCAAACAAGCTTCCAGCTGCCCTGCTTCTCCCCTCTTCTTTCTTTCCCCTCTCCACCACAGAAGATGACATAATTTCTCTGCAAAGTGCCACACTGGCCATTTCTCCATCACGGTTCCTTCTGGGAATTTTTGGACTTTGTTTGAAGACTCATAAAGGTTCCATTACTCTTCTAATTAGGAAATAAAGAAGGTTTGTTATTTTGTAAGGGGCAAAGGACTTAAACATTTTAAGCAATTATTTCTATGGTGCAATACTACCCATAATTGTGAAACGAAAATTGAAGCCAAAGAGATTAAGATCCCAACAATTGGTTTGACATAAAGAAGAAGGGAAAAAGCGCACAAGATTTATGGTTGCCCCTTTTGTAGTAGTTCTTGCCAGAATGCAAAACCTCACAAACATCTGGAAGAATTAGGTTAGCAAGAGTGAATGAAAGAATTAAGACACACATGAAGGGTTACAACAACAAGCAGAAGATTATTCATAGAAACTGTATGTGCAAAATCCCCTGTGCATATGAACTGGGAAGGAGAGGAGTAAGAAAACAATGACCCAGTTTTGCCAAAATCTTCAAATTGTAGGAGTGAGGAGTACAAGTATTGCTTAATATCAGAGCTTTCCTAGCTTTTTTYCTACCATTGCACTAGATAAGTGCGGCTTTCTTCCTCTGCTGCTTCTGAGCATAGTGAGTTACTTGCATAGGAATACAGTGACTCTCCCTTACTTTAAGGGCGCAGGGGAACGTAGGAAAAGGTAAAAATCTGTAGGATGTCTTCAAGMCTAGATGAAAGCTTGCCTTTTTATTTTTATCTTTTTTTTTTCCTTTCTCTGTACAACTTCCACTTTCAAAAGGAGACAATTTAAAATAGGTCATAATAAATTGTTATATCACCAACAGACTGATTCAGGAACTAGCCTTCTCAGTTTACTAAATGATAAAGAAGAGTTTGGGGTGAAAAAGGTTTTCTGGCCACCCACTTCAAGCTGCACAGTGAAAGCTGTGCATCCACTTAAGAGAACAGTGTGTAGCCATACAGAAACTGCTGCCTACCAAAATCTGTAGCTCTTTAAGCTTGGAAAGACTTCCACTTGTCTTTCTTCGGTTTGGCTCATCCCCTGAGTTCAGCAGAGCTCGAAATCCCTGTGGGGGTTTGCATCCCTATTAGTATGTCTCCTCTCTTTTAGATGGCTATACTTCTCGGCATTGTATGTCCAAGATAGTAGAATAAGTTGGTCTAATAGTTGATTCTGTGATGCAGTGCATTGGTGTGAAAGACCTAACAATGTTGTTGGCATTGAGCAGAAGAAATAACATACAGTTTTATTAATATTTTAATTAAATATATTAATACAATAATTAAAACAGTTGGTCCAGGCTCTGCAGACTCAGATGGAAGCTGCATTTGGTTCATCTTTTCTCTGCAATCTCGAAGTATAGACACTTGCTTTTTTTTCTGTTTAAAGAGAGACTTGCTGAGTCTAGAGGATGGCTCTTTGTAAGGCCTGAATGATGTCCTGGAGAGATTTAAATTCATGTTGAAGTCCTAACTCTGTGGTGTGTAACTCTAGTCCCCTCCATGCACTGTGGGGAGTCCTGTTGGRGCCTGCGCTGAATATAAACAGGTCTGGATGTGACAGAGGAGGAGGAGGAAGTGCAGTGAGGATGAAAAATGGTGGATGGGACACAATAAAATTGAAGGTGTTTAGCGAGCTGACCTTTGCCTGGGCAGCATGCACCTTTTCCTAAAAGCCAAATGAGGTTTCAGTGTGGCTAATGTCTGGATGGGAGACCACCTGAAAAGTCCTATAAATCACAGATGTTCATCAGGGTGAGTTTCAAAATTAGAGTCAGCTTGAAAATCTGCATTTGCCTTTGTTTTAACAGGAGGTGGAGGATATTGTATCTAGAGAATTAGAGTCTGTRTTCTCAGCAGTTGTCATATTTGTGTGCATATTTTATAAGGAAGGAGTTAAAGCTGAAAAGAACCTCAGGAGACTCCATGCACGGGGGGCAGGGGAAGGCAAAAATCTAGCTTTCCCTTCACTTAGGAATATCCYACACCTTCAGAAGAGGGAATATAAATGTCTTAAAACAACAGGGAAAGAGTTCAGCCAGTTCCTCAGAGTTATAAAATCCTTCATCACTCACTACTGTCCCACTTGATTTACATTGCCTAAGGTGGGCCAGCCACACTTGAGCGCTATGATAGCCAAATACATAACAATAAAAAGYTAAAAAAGTCATAAAAATTTTACACAGAGGATGTGACCAGCATAAACAGCTCACAACATGTGTCTAACTCACAGAATAGGTGTCTGGGGCTGAGCAATCAGTGTCTGTGGAGCAAGAAAATAGCCATTGTTTTTWAAAAAAATAAACCATGTGCTACACTACACAATCTAAATGCATAATACTTCTGACCCTGGTGCCCCCCTCTGGTTATGTACTGGGCTTTAGCAGCACAAAACAATTTTGCACCAAAATTTTGGAGCGTTTCCATTTTGGCAAAAAGAGCTGTTTGGGAGAGACAAGCTGGGTTGCTAAGGTGTGGGGATGTGGGAGAGACTGGTTCAAGTCTCTGCTCCTCTCCTTCAGGTCACAGTTTTTCTTCCCAGATTTCTCCAAACTAATTAGAGCAGGGACTGGACTCAGCTCATCTATGCTGCAAGTCAGGTTTAGAGGTTTACTTCTGATGTAGCACAGAGGAAACCCAACAATATAAATTTAAGCTTCACTGAGTGAAGTGATAATTTATCTGAGAATTGCCCTTTTGTGCACATTCCCACTGAAATATATTATACTAGCAACCCTTCACCCCTTCCCTTGGACACTCCTTGTTGTAGATGAACTTATTGTTAGTATGTTTGGGGAGCATAAAAGCCTTTATGGGGGGAATTAACCCCACTCTCCAATGTTATCTGTTTACTTGGCTGAGCAAAGCTTGTTGGCCGTAGGATCTGCTGCTGTTCTCTAGGCAGAAAATATTCACTGGGTAGAACTGGTTCATGAGCAAGTGGGCTTTGGCTAGGCATGAGGTCTTAAGTACCTGACACCTCATTAAGGACTGTGGTGATCTGAGGCACAGTGCTTTCTACATGTCTTCATTTATGGTGCTGTATATAGAATATCCTTGGTCTGGTTTGGGCTGCAAGGATCTCTCGGGTGTTTGTCGTGTCCAGAGGAAGCCTGCAACACAGAAGAAGAGTTATGCACTTTTAAAAGGTTTAGGTGAAGTCTTTGCACCTCTGAGGAAAGAGAGGCAGGCATGGTGGCTTAGTATTGATGACAGCAGGAATAAAATACTGCATTTTTATGTACTTTAACAAGTAGAGCTTGACTGTATTAAAAAGGAAAGGGTTTGGAAATTGCCTGACTTGATTGATTTATTCCTATTGTATATGAGGTCAAAGACTATATTTGTAAACACTTTCTTGTATCCACTGGAGACACTGTACCACATTACACTATATAGCTAGTTAGTTCTCAGTAATTGACCTACAGTCTTACTGGACCTCTTCCATTGAATGAAATACACATCTAGCTGCTATGTTGGGCTTCAGCAGCCCATTGACCTTTAAACTTGTTGATTCTGGGTGATGTTCAGCTTTGTTGGGTCATCTGTATACATAYGGCCTTTCAGCAAGTTTCTGGTGTTCAGGATCCGTCTCTAGTTCYCTTCTGGGGAGCTATGGCTCTGACACGTAGTTCCCTCCGATTTTGTACAAACTCATTTCTCTCTGTGTCATCTCCAGATCTCTACTCTTGTTCTTTTTTTTTTGGATTATTGTTTTGTCCTGTGGAGACTTCACGATGAATAGTGAAAGCAAGAAACATGGGTATTTTGCAAGGCACTTTCAAACCACATACACACTGTATTCATGGTAGATGCACAACTATAGAAAAAAGCAAATACTGCTTTGCAAACCTGGGCTCATTTGCCTCCTACCACTTGGCAGGCCCCTGCAAGGAGTGTGGCCATCTCCTTTCTCTTCCTTYTCTATCCTGATTTCTGTTAGTTTCTGGTCTTTCATGTAATGGTTTCTCTTTTAACAGCCATAATAAGACCTTTTTTTTTTTTTTCTCATCTCCCCTGGGGATTGATCATGTTTAGCCTGCTCCAGCCTGCACCTCTTCCTTGGAGCTTTGTCATTGCTGAGTCAAGGGCTGCAGGCCAGAAGATTCTTTGGGGCTTAGACAGAAGGACAACAGCTCTTGACAACTGCTGTTGCTCTCTAAAGACTTCATGACTGGGCCATCTGCACCTGTCATCCACCTTTCCACAAATCCCAGGGCCCAGATTAACTCCTGTGCCCATGCTGCTTGCATCGTGACAGTAATATAATGGACAGGACATCATTTAATATCAGTGCTCTAGATGTCTTCTGCAGTCTTAGCAGGTGCTAAGGTTTTGTAAATGTCTTTTTCTATCCATGCATCCCTGGTCATATTATAYGTAAACTTAATATCCCTGATTGCCATACAAGCTAAACAAAGATTAGGAATTATTTATGTTGGTGGGAACCCTGATGATCCTGTCTCCATAGAGGGTGGTGGTTTAGGAATATTTACAAGCTATAAAGCCAGGGAAGGTAACAAAGAAAGATGAATGAAAACTCATAGAGCATATCTGTGGACATGTGGATGGATACAACTGTAGTATACAGTTTGGGCAAGTTTTTTCCAGGAAAAAAAAGTAAACATCTGTAATGAGGTTTGGAAAGTGGCATTGTGCATAAATTATTAGCACTGTTTAGAAATAATCAGGAATGGGYAAATCCGTGCTTCAGAACAGATGGCTATGGGTAAGGCGTTGCTTACAGCATGTGGTCATGTACCAAAGTCATCACTCTGAGTCAAATGCCGTCTCCTTCTAAGGCCATATTACAGGCCTTCCAGCCGTGTACATRCATAAGGACTGCCCAGAGTTTGGATCTCAGCCTCTAGCAGTGTGGCAGAAAAAGATGCTTGCGAAGATATGTGACTTTAAAGGGGGAGGATGCACAGAAGCTGAGTGGAAACCAAGGAAGCAAATGGCATTGGAAGTCAGAATGGTTATTATTAGGGAATATTGTGAAAAAGGGTAGACTCCTTTTCAGTACTTTTCTTGATGCTCATAGTTTTTCTTTACGAATGAATCAGAGGGAATAAAATATAGTTAAAATGAGCAGCCCTATAATAACAGAAAAATCAGTATAACAAGACAGTAAAACTAATGATACCAGAAAAATCAGAAATGGGTTGATGATTGAACTATCCAAATACTTGGGCTAGATCAACAAATTATGTACTTTCTGCATTTGCACCTTCCTTCATCTGATATTTATATCTTGGAGAAAAACAGGAAAAAGAGGCTGGAGAGAGATCTTGTGAGGTTGGGATTGTTTGGGTTTTTTTGAGATTTTTCTATGGAATTCACATAAATTTGGTTACGGAAAATGTGAGGAATACCTGATTTTTGGTAAAAGTAGAATCAATGCAAAGACTTTTTGAAAAGTGGACATTTAAAAAACATCTGACCTTTTTAAAATGAATATGCTTCTATGTGAGTAAAGGCCTCTCTGATGGCATTGCCTTGTAACTGAGGGAAGCACAGCCATCTGGGTTGTTTTTGTTTTGTTTGTCTGCTTTCACCAGTCTCTCATGTGATATATTCTGAAAGCTGCCAAATCCTCTCAAATCTTGGGTGGCCTGGGCCTGAAACAATAAGCGGTCCAATTTCCCATACTGTTGCAGTATGTAGCCACCAATATATTTTTTTCCTGATTGAATTTGGACAGAGAGATTATAAAAAAAATATTCTCTTCCTTTGAGAAAATGAATCAAAATGTCTTCTGCTAATCCTTCTGAGCATATGAAGTCCATGTTTATAAGCCAGAACTTGTACCGTATGATTTTTATAATCAATCACAACTAATCTGGAAGATAAGTTGAAAAAGCAATGGGGAAATTGGTCACTGTAYCAAAAAGCCTAAGCTAAACACTTTTCTGGGTATTTCTTTGTTTGTGCTTCTTCACATATCTTTGGTGACTTCAAATAGAGACTGTGGTAGTAAACAATGAATAATATTACTGCAGGAGCTAAAATTTCTTTCATTGCAGTCTTTTTTTTTACAGATTCTCTGAATTTCACTGGAATGGATTTCACAGGAGTTAATTTTTGTCTCTTGTTGATTAAACATTATTCAAGAAATTTTGAAAGCAGTTGAAGCATGTTGTTCTAGCATTCATCTCTATTTCTGATACTTTTACTTCAATAAAAAGTTCAGTGAGGAATTAGGATGTCCTTTTACGTTGTCAAGAGAAGGTACATCGAAATTTCATTTAATTAGAATTTTTTTTCTTCCAATTAAATAATGATCTCAAGGATAGTYCTGAAATGTTGGAATTTCACATGAAACAGACATTTGGGACTCTGACCAGCCCAGAGAAGTGTTTGAATAGAATTTTGCCTGTTCATAGCATTGTGCAAATATTCTTTAAGGCTCAGTGTGCCTCTGGCGCAGGTATGGGGTGGAACAGTTCACATACACTGCAAGGGAGAGTATAATTTCTTTGCATTACTTACATTTCACAACAACTCTTCATGGCTTCAGGTGAGCACAACAAATGCTGGTGGGATTCTSCAGCTGAGTGCAGTGGTAACCGAGGAGTAAGCCTTGCTTATGTAGGCTGAGGAGAATGAGCAAATCCTCTCACTGTGATTTTATGAGTTCCTGAMATACACTGGAGCCAGGATGGCAATAGTTTGAAATATAGAGCTATACATTCTGGTGCGTATAGTTATCCTACTGCCTAGTTATGCAATCAGCAGCGTAATTTTTTTATAGCCTGGTTCAGGGTCTGTCAGAAAYGGGGCTGGTATCTCACTGAAGGCTGGTGAATTTATCCGTGATCTGCTTAGAAGTGGGAAGTTGTCGCCAATCAGACTGTGCAGGGACTTGGGCAAGCTGTTTGTTTCTGTGATATTTTCATTGCAAGCATCTGTGTAAGGAAACCCGTTGTGATTCTGAGGAAGCATTCAATTGTATATAGCTGCTCAGAAGCCAAGTTAAATAAGCYGAGTGTCAGTTTTTCATTCAAATGTGGACTATTTGGAACTTGATTTGAATGCTAAGAGATGGCAACCAAATGCAGGAACATGTTTCTGACCCATGATCAATTTAAAATCTCTTCAAAAACTAAGGCCACTTATTAGAAAACCTATCAACTATATATTTTTTTTTTTTTTGCTTGTGGTGTTATAGCGTGCTAAGTTCTGGAAAAAGTCAAACTCGTGATATTTCTTTTAATGAATCCAAACAATAGCTATTAGTTAGGAATTCACGCATGCATTCTGATTCTCAGAAGCAGCTCTGACTCGAGGCGTATGGATGTTTATCTTGATGGTTAGAATATCATATGTGGTAGATGCTGGCAAGGACATCCCTTTCCTTTACCCCAAAACATTTGACAGTGATGAAAAGACTTTTGTAAAGGCAAGCATAATTCTTTCCATATTTATGCTTAGAAAAAGTTCATTGATTATTTTTTGTTTATGGAAGCTGTCTTTGTGGCTGAAAATAATAAAGATATTAACCATAAACTRCTGGTGACTGGTTTATGTCATCAGTATCTGAGCTTGCAACACTGCGAATTGCTCTTAATGGCTTGTGAGACTGAGTATTAGAAATGAGAAGAATGTGGTAATGGTGCTGCCTTAATAAAGGGTAGCACATGATAATCTAGAGAGTTTCATGGAAGAATAAGTTATTTTCTTTATAGGAAAATGTAATGAATGCTCAGCCAAATGTTCTTAAAGATGTCTTTTCAGTCTCTAATATAAAAAAAGTGCAGGCTTTCAAAGATGGCTTTTTTTTTTGAGCTTTGTATCCTGAGACCCTTATTTTATCAAGCCAACTGTGAGATCTACTTTGAAAGGGGTACTCTGAATGTGTATTGCACRGGCATTCCCATGCTAATTTTTTTGTGGTGAAACATAAACTAGGAATACAGAACATGCTTTATACCCATAAAAATCTGTGACCTGCTTGCATTACTAGGTTCCCATTGATGTTGCTAAAGAAGATAAGCAGTGCTTCCTTACAGCAGTTATTTAATGTATCTGGAAGCAATTCTTGTGTCCACTGTTACCACTGCAAAAAGACACAGGAGCATTGCAGTCTTCCCTGACATTGTATGGCTTGTCTGAGGAAGTGGTATCTAAGGAGATACTATGACTTACAAAAGAAGAATTCCAGAAACCCAGTAGGAACGTTAGTATCACATTTCTMTTCCTTCTCAATCAGAATTGGAGGAAGATCATTATAAGCACTTAAAAAAGCACTTCAAATACAAATTCAAAGGACTGAATGGGGAAAAGATGGAATTCTTAATTGATATCAGTGCACTTCATACAGCTGGCACTTGGTGCTTAATTGCTGTGAATTATTCTTGAAGGAACAAATAAGAGAAAATTTGACTTTCTGTGATTTTCATCTGTCTTAAAGAATAGGAAAAAAGATAGGATATTTGCACTGAATGTGCAGATATCTATATGCTGGAGGTTACACTAAACTTCAGGAGTTCAGAGCTTGCCACAGAAGGTGAACATAGGTCATTCTGGAAAGGGAAGGGACAAAAAGAAATTGGAGCCACTCAGGAGATTAGCTATTTTAATGAGTATTTGATGAATGCTGATCATGGGAGAGCCAAAAGGTCACAAAGCAATTTTTTCAGGTAAGCATGACCCCTGCCTAGAGAATTAAACCTAGCACTTTTGATTTCACCTTCTGACCAAAGGGCAGGCCAAAGTGGATTTGATATAATGGGCTCAAAGCAGAAAGCTACATTCTACATCAACCTCAATTTTGCCATAAACTGTGGCTACACCACTTGCATGGCAAGGCACAGGGATTTAATCTCTTGGAAGCAAAGTCATTTTGAAGTGCAGAGGAACTGGAAACTGGAACTGTGAGAAACATATGAGCTGTTACTCCTCTGTCCTGTATGCTTCTGTAGTTACCTCATCATGTGTTATGCCAGTGATTTAGCTTATATAGGCAAATAGCATAGCTGTCTGCAGTTAAAGCCCCAGCTGCCCCCGATAGCTTCCCCTTGAGAAATTCTGTCATGCTACTTTGTCAATACAAATGATTAAGACATGCTGGGAATATTGGAAGATAGGAAATATAGAATGAAATGTAATTTCAAAATACGTAGCATGGAGGCTACTGTACTGGTCCTATTTTTTTAATTCATATTTAATTTCTTTTATTTAAATGAAGCTGCCACAGGAAATTGCCTGTCAGAGGACATTACCCAGAGCTCTTAAGAGGAAGCTAGGTGTGTCTAGATTTGGAGAGGAGCAAATGTCATGCTGKTTAGTTAGCAAAAAGACCACTATTCCTCTCTTTCCATATGAGAGGGGGCAGGGAAAGATATTCCACGATGTCCACTATAGCACTAAATGCTGTAACCTTCAGAGAAACTCGTGCGGGGGTTCGTACTTTCCTAGGATTGTTGGTGTGGACTCCTGCCTGTGCACAAATGATTGTTGGATGCCTGGAGATCCCACTGACACAAGTGTCTCACACCCCAGCAGCAGCTTGTAGAAGGGACCACCTCATGGGAACTTGAATCCCGACTAAGATTATTAGGCAACGTTGCAATAGGAATAGTCATAATTTCAGTGACGCCTCTCTCAGCTTTGGGACAAGATGGTTTGGCAGTGTCTGCTGTTAGATGAATGTTAAGGACTCAATGCACTCCTATATCCAGTTCTCAAATTCAGTCCCTGTTATTATGTAAGCCATGTTGCTAATGTTTCTTCATTTGCTTCCTCTTCTCTTCTAACTCTTYCATTTCTTCTGAGACAGATATTGCAGTTACCCTTCCCTCCACTGGATAAACCCAAGGGCAGACAGAGGTTTTGGCTTTGCAAAATGTCTGGGACTGCTTGATGAGGCTCTGTCTGCTGTGCCTGCTCCTCTTTCCTATAGATTCCTTGTCCGTGGCGATGACAGAAATTTGGCTTTTCCAAGGAAGTGGCAAAGGCTTGCTCTATCCAGAGGGATTGCATGGCTGGAAGATTGAGGGAGGGATGTACTGACTGATGCGTAGCTCCTTCCACAGAAMCACAGTGTTACTTTGGCACAGACACAGTCTGCTCTAGAGGGGTTCTAGGTCTGGCTCTGCTATTGCATCGCACAAGCTGACAGGGTGTGATGCAGGGCACTAGAGATCTCATTTTAAAGGACTTTGTTCACTAGCGCTAGTAGCACTTGCACAGGACGCGTGTGCTCAGAACATGATACAAAGCCGCAACTGGTTGACGGTTGGACTCCATGATCTTAAAGGTCTTTTCCAACCCTAATGATTCTATGATTCTATGGTTTATTTGTCCTGAGCTGGGACAGTGCGACTCTGCCACTCTCTGTGTAATAGAAGTGTGAAAATGAGGACTGGGTGCTCGTCCTGCGCACACACCCCCTACCCCCCCCCCCCCCCCCCCCCCCCCCCCCCCTTCCTACCCTAACCCTAACCCTAACCCTACCCCTAACCCTACCCCTAACCCTAACCCTAACCCCCCCCCCCCCCCCAATCTTCACCCTCTCGTTCTGCTTAGTGCTGTGTTTGCTGAGGTGTCCAACAAGTCTTGTCTTCCAGTCTTTTGCTATGCACCCTGCATAGCAGGGTTTTCTCTATGTCCCGTACAGTGCCATAGCTGCTTCTTGCCTAACAMACACAGTCCTTCCTCGCCTTCTTTCAGCTCTCCAACTTGCCCTGCTCTCTTGCTGTGAGTGAAGATGGAGAACTTCTGGGTTCCTTTCTTGGCTCTGCCAGACACTGCCTGCATGATGTTATGCAAGTCACTGAGAGCCAGGTCTATACTGGACTGAAGTCTTAAATGATGGGGGACTTATAAACTGTGTAAATATGAGCTGAATGTCTGAATACCTGTGTGGATCTAACCTGGATCTACATGGATCTCCTCAGTACCTTGTTTCTCCATCTTTAAAAGGGGAGCAATACTCCTCGCTTTCTATCATTCTGCTTTTTACCTGTTTGGAACGGAAGCCTGTTGTCATACAGAAACAGAGGTCTGGTCCTCTCTATAGGCATGCAGTGTGGCCTGAACTGGTTAGAGGTTCTTGGGTCTGGATGAGATATAAGGATGTATATCACAATAAGATAGAGCATGTATAGGCTGGAAAGTGGTGACTGTGTTCAAGCTCTTCCCCTTATGCATGTGCTGCATGGATAAAATGGGGACAGTAACAGATTCACTGTTCGAAGCAAATACCAGCGGAATTAGGTACTCTTGCCAGCAGCCTACCAACTATGTCTACTCAATTTTGTTGAGTAAGCATAACCTTCAGTTGCCTGAGGTGCCTTTCTCTCTCTGTGGCTTGCCATCCCTAGGGACATGGCCATAGACAAGCAGCTCCAAGTGTTGAATTCTGTTACAGCATCCAGAGCTGAATGGGAGACCTAAGCAAAGATCAAAAGTATTGTTTTCAAACATGGGCATGCGTGGGACTTAAATGGACTTTGCCCACTAAAGTTGTGTTTTTCATTTGAATCCAAGTTAATGACAGAGACCTAACCTTTGCTCATTGTCTGAGCCAAACTGCTGAAACTGAATAGTTTATTAGCATCAGAGCACAAAGAAGCCTGGTTCTCACATTGCTGTAACAATAGGATACGTCAGAGAATATTGATTTGATTAGGCTGACACTTGGTTTACCCTAGTCTAAGTGAGAGGAGAATTAAGGCCAAGGAATATGCCTCACCCTCAAAATGCCTGTACCAGCAGCTGTGCAATTTGTAACTCGGTTGCAAAAGTAAATGATGGCACCATCTTTTCTGCCTGGAAAACAATACTCAGAATAAAGCCAAATTTACAAAGAAGGAGCGTGTACAGTGCAATTGTTTTGAGCAAATGCACTGATTTTTCTCAAACCAAGGCAAATTGAGAATGTACACAAATTTTCTGAGCGCTGCTAATTTCATTGTGCGTAATTTTTCATGGCTGGCAATGGAAAACAGCGGTGTTTAGAAAAAGATACACGTCTGCTGTTCATAGTTTGTACTCTGTGCGAGAGAAGTGGGCATGCCCTTCAGGAAAAGGAGTGTCCCTGAGGGCAGAGTTCCCTTACCATATGTTAGCCTGCAGAAAAAGTATAYAAAAGTCCTACTTTCCAAAGCAATCCAGAAGCGCTCTTTTTTCTTTTCTGCTAATGAGTAAAGGTGCTGTGAAGTCTCTGTTCTTTGGGGGGCACTGTGTACTTGTAACTAGGCTTAGTTTTGTAGTGGAAAAGTGCAGGTATTCTGTTTTCTTTGGAATATGGGCCACTGTGTTGTTTGTTTTCCTTTCACTAAGGTAAAGTCACTGTGTCCATGATTAATTCTTTCTTGTTGTGGGTAAAGTGCCTCTTTCCAGCAGGTTTTGGGATCCCTTTTTTGTTTTGATTATTCTTTTTAGTATAGAAATGTGCTTTGCATATATTTAGCTGGCTAAACCAAGAGAAATAAAATACCACACCTAGCAGAAATGGGCAGATATGCCACACCAAAATGAATGGCAATGATACATAATTATATGCCTACTTTTTAATTTCTTTAACCCAAAGTAAGGGAGTGCTGCTCTTGGAAATATTGGACTGATCCCTACTGTCAGGGTAAGTCTCCGTTCCCCACAGCAGCAGGGGGGTCTCTTCTTTCCCAATACCTTTATGCAAGCTGAAACGGGTACCATCTTCTGCCCTGCATTCCTTGCTTGGTTATTGTGGTGTGGACTGATGCATGGCATGCTTCTTGATTCCTGCACCTTAAACAGATCCATTGTTTTTTCATTTATTGCTTTTGTTAGCACCCAGAAGACTCAAATGCCTTTCAGGAAGAAAAGAGAACACAGTCCTTGCCACTCATGGGGGATTTGTGGCCCTTTGGGACGCTTGGTGCCTTGGGTTTCCCATTTGTCAGTGCAGTTCTGGATGTGCTAAACATCCATGATGTGAATAGCCCGTTGGAGGGCTCTGTCTTTTCCACTGGATATACACAAATCTTAGGAAGACTGAGGCTGGCATCTGAGGTAAGAAAGACGTGCATCCCTCTTGGTAYCTACATTCTAGTCCTTGTTACTGTGTCTAAGCAGCACTAGCTTTTTATTTCCAGCTGTCTGACATTGTACTGCATTACAGCCCTGCGTTTGAAGAGATGCTTGTATTCCTCTGCTCTCTTTTGTGGTGGCTTTTATGCCCTCTTTGAGTGCACTGGTGGCTTTGAAGTCCTATGGATTGTGCTGTTCCAGGCCAAAAGATATGGCCTGAAGCAGTATGTGTAAAATTTTCCTAAAAAGTTACCTCGGCCTCTCTAACATAGCTTGTCTGTGCCTAGGAGGTAATCATAAGGATGACCAAATCTGCTCACGGTGTGTGGGCTTTTCCCTCATGCACTTCGAAGCAATCCCCCAGACAGACCTGCCAGCTGGGTGGCTCGCTCACAAATCTAAGCTTACTCACCTTTATGTCAGACATGCACAGCTGTGAGCWCCGCCATCTGGGCTGTATCCTCTGTGTATAAGATTAGGTTGATTTCAGATGAGCTGTGGAAACAGCATAGCCATAGCATCATCTAGAAATCGTCTGCTGGGGTGGGGGGAAACCCACACTGTGCTCTCTTTATGTTATGAAGGGGCATGAGAAAATGTGCAGAGGCAAACCATGCTTTCCATTCTGGCTTGGAGCAAGAGAGGAGGTGTGAGCTAGCATGGGGTGCACAGCACGTTTCCTACCGCCTGCTCTATTGTACCAAGGGAGGAAAAAAGCAAAGTCTGCTGGAGAGGGTGCCCCTACCTGTTGTCCTATGTCTGACCAGGGTACAGAGGGCAGACAGTTCAAGTGTAAGTTGGTGTCCCATCTCCTCAACTGCTCCTCGTGCTGACTTTTCTCTGGGAATGCTCCTCATCTGACCCAGTTCCTAGGGCAGTTGTGTCCTTTGGGGGCCAATGGAGGCTTAGTCCTCCTTCCTTCCTGTTCATGCAAGCAACACAGGTCTCACCTACCTTGGCWTATATAACAGCACTTCCTGCAAGGTCTTGTTAGCCTGGACATCTTGTGTAATCTCACAACCGTTCCCCTCATCTTTGACCATGACATTACACTTAGAGAGCACTTAAATTCCGGAGGGGCTGAAAGTGAAGAATGACGGAGTCGACTGGTATTTCAGGGGTGCTTGGAGATACTCAACACTGGTGAATGCTCCAATATACAGTGAGGAGCAGGAGGCGTTTGTTTAATGTTGCCAGGGAAGGGAGTTATACCTCTCTTCTCGAGACTTAGTCTGTTGACGCCTCCTTTATCTCCCAAGAGGGTTTACAGGGTAGGACCAAGGCTCTGCCCCTACCGTATGCAGGCATGTGCCCCTCCAGGGATATATTTTGTCATTGGAAGTGTTAAAACTCCCTTCCCTCCTCGTCCTGCTCAGAGAAAAAGAATGGCAGACTTTTATTTACAACAAACTGTTGCCCTGCTTAGCTGTGAAGAGTGCTGTGAAGGGAACCCAAATGTGACAGATAAAAGTGCTGCTGGTTGGGTCTGAGGGCGTTTGCTAGAGTGAGAGCGATGTTCAGTTGTAGCTGTGGTTGCCAGGACTCAATGGATGCTGACCCTTGCTGCTGGCAGGATTATAGCCTTTTGTATCTATGACCCGTGCCAGCACTCTAGCGTGTCACATCTTTGTTACTGGTACCAGGACTGGAAATAAAGACCGCTTTCTTGTCAGCAGGGCTGAGTGACACATCTTCATTTCCCAGGAGGAAGCCTGCCTCTTTGTGTCTGTGTCTGCACTTGGGAATAGGATTGGTTACTCCTAGCACAGACCCTGCTACTGTGATTCTTCTAAGCAGAGCTTTGGTCTCCCCACCTAAACATGGAGTATCCATGCTAGTTACAGGGCAGAAGCTCTTCTAAAGATTTCTATCTTTATGCCATGAGCCACTAGGACAGTTTGACCCACTGTTAGCTGCACAGACCACCAAAAAAATTAGATACTGGGGATGTGAGCCAATGGCCAAATTGGTTGGGTACAGATGGGAAGAATGGCCTTCCCCATGGTGTATTTGATGCTCTGTATGCATCTTGCTGTATTGTGGGAATGTGCAGGGGTGGGGAACATACTGCCTCTTTGTTTCTGAAATGGCAGCTGAAGACATTACAGTGACAGTAGTGGGAGACTCAGTGCTCCTCAGTAATGTCAAATAAAGAGAAGAAAAAGAATTTTGGGAAGCTCAATAATAAAAAGCAACTTAATTTTGAAAAGCAAAAGATTAGCTCTCCCCAAATACCCCAAAGACTTTTTCCAGGCAGGGAGCACAGCTCTGCCGCTGCAGCTGCTTTGGGAAGAAGGCACTTGCAGGAGTGGAACAGCAATAATCCAAGTGGCCTCTTTGGCCACTGCTGCCTGCCGACTCTTGAGGGCTTTGCGGTGCCAAAATGCAAGTTCTTCAGAGTGGCGGTATGCAGCAACCAGACCTGCCTCCCAGGGGATGATTTATAGTGTACTTTCTAGACCACAGACTTACCTCAGCTTTAGATTGTAAATTTTGTAGGAAAAATTGATAAACCTGCGAGAGCCACAGTCTCGACAGAGATTTCCAGGTACTTCTAACATGATTCTTCTGAGGGAGTGACTGCAGGCTTAGGCCTCCAAGAATGCTCCAACAGCCCAGCACGTACAAGTGATTTGGCTCTTATCGCAAGCAGTCCCACCCTTGCCCTGAGTTATCGAGCTCAAGAGCTTAGCAATGAGCACTTGCAGGGCCCTTACCATGATAAGGTATCAATATTAAAATTGTGCTTGGTTTGGGGTTTAATTTCTGCATATACTATTTTTTTTTTTGTCTTATATGTGCAGTCATAAACCAGGAGTTGGGTTATTCAGCCCCCAAAAATGTTTTTAGCTCTGTGCTATGACACAGAGTCTCTGATTGTCAAAGCAGAGGGGATARGAAGCTGTGGCAAGAGTGGCAACCCTGGTGATGAGGGTAAAGGACTATCATGACAGTTCCCTAAATTCCTACTATTGTGGATTTAGATGTATTGTAACTATGTATTTGCATCAGGCATTTACAGGTGGCTCCTAATCATAGGCTGCAAAGGGRCACCCACTAGAAATTTAACTCTGCATTCTTCGTAGCTCGGGTTTCCAGTAACATCTCCAGGAAAATTATGGTATCTGTGCCAGTTCACTGGCTTCAAAGTTTCAAGTCATGGAATTCAAAAGTTTCTSTAGGTGAAATTCAGCTCAGCAAGAAGGATGCAAACTTTACTTTTCATGGCAACATTTCCCCGAAGCAAAATTGGTCTTTTTGCAGAACGTTAATGGAAAAATGACTTAGAATACAAAGAGTTTGGGATGCTTTGACAAGGGGGCATCAAGTCTCTTTAAAAAAAAAAAAAAACCCACAAACAAAACCCAAACAATACGAAAACAAAAAAAACCCAGTTGCTTTCAACTTTAGGTAGTGTATAGCTGCTAGTTCTCTGTTGCAGTGGACCCTGAGATTGCAGGGGTTGATGGCTATGCTGGAACAAGAACCTCAGGGTACTTCTAACATTCAGTTTTCTACTCTAACCATCAACATCCTTTAATCCTGTTTACTCCTCGGCCTGGATTCTTCAATGTTTTACCTTCTGAGAATCTAGGGATGGTAGGATCCAGTAGAGGTTTGTCATTTCTTCCTAAATAATGTCACTGCCTCTTTATATTTGGTCATTGATACATAGACTAATAACTTCTATAGTTAATGGAATGACTGAGAACAAGGATTTTGTTCTCCCTTGTTTAGTAAATCCTAAAAACCAAAGTTATATATATGCTGTATGTATTAGTTTTAATATTTAAAACGAGCACAGCTACGTCATGAGATGTCTAGCATTAGATGAAGTTTCCAAAGGCTTGTTAAAATAAGTGCCTTCCAAAAACAAACACCACTTTTTTACTTCATCTAATTAAGTTGTGAAATTTAAAATGACACTAGAATAATTATGATTGCTTGCTGTAAATCTGCATAGATTTGGCTCTCTGATTTTTTTTTTTTTTCGTGTTATAAGGATTAGTTTACTGTCTGTGGACTGAATCCTTCTTGCATTACACATGTGATTAAATCCGTGGGGCCCGGTAATCAGAAAAAAAGACCCAGAAAGGCATTAAAATAGTTTAGCCCATTCAGATGCAATGTCATCTTACCCATATTTCCCCCCTAACTGGTTTTGTGTATATTATTGTCAAATATGAATCTGCAGAATATCTCCTGGTCTGGAATCCTGTCCCCCTAGAGCAGACAGCAGTTCTCCTGCAGCCTTGCTTAGAGGCTGGTACATGCATGTGTTAGGGTCTATGTACCATGCTGTTTTCCTAAGCAATAATTTTCATATTTATTTTCACACTTAATTATTTTATGTAGCTCATTTGTTTCCAGCATCAGTCTGCATCTGTTCTTTCATTTTTTTAAGCTGTCTGCATAATTTGGAAAGTTATCAATAGTGTGCAATCACTAAAGCAAAACAAAGAAAAAATTAATCTAAGCTTACTTTATCTRTGGTACTGAAAGACAGTAAAAACTATTGGTCATAATATGTAGATGTAGGGCTACCCTCATAGTAAATGAGCCAGTTTTAATGGCTACATAAATAGCTGTATACCTATAAACGAAACTTGTTTATCCAACTAGTCCAACTTGCGAAGGATCACYGTCAAAATTTTGAATGCCTTTAAAAGTTATTTTTCAGAACACAGATATTCTGTATATAACTTCTGTTGCGCTATTTGAAATGGAAACGGGCTGCGAAGCCTGCCAACTCATCTTTCATGTGCCTTTCCCACTGGTGTGTCTCTTTCTGCAGAATCAAGCTTGCACAGCAGAGCGTTTCTCTGTTCCTTTTTACATGTGGTCCTCGTTAAGAAAAATACAATGAAGTTTAGCAGTGGTGAAATTATTTATTTGATTTTTTTCTTTAAACTGGTGCAAAAAGTAAATATGTTTACTGTGTCCCTTTCCATTCAGTGTATTTCCTTTTTTAAGCTCCATTTGTGTTCAACAAGACAGCCTCTTTCTCCAAGATTAACATTTCTTATGATTGTTCCTGACAGAGGATTTACTTTCAGAGGCCCTGCTAAGGATAACCAAAAAAGGGCATGCAGCAAGACAGTTTTGGCAGCTTGCACGAATTTTCGGAGCTTTTTAGGTCTTGGTTTTCTGATGAGTGGCTTCCTGAGCATGCCTAGGGAATGACAGGCATCTCTGCAGGCAGGCTGAACCCACCTTGGCTTGTGCGTAGTCATTGGCTGCCTATTAGAATAAATTGAGGACAATGCATACCGCTGCCTGCCAATTGTAAACATAAGGGATATGTATTCACTTAGCATTGACTTTTGGGAGGGGCCAAGGAAAAGCTGTAGTTTTATTGAATAGGGCTGTGTGTGAGGCTGCTGGTGTGCCTTTCTTGCTGTGCTCCTGCCCAAGCAGCCAGTTATTCATTTCCTTCCTACTAGTTGAAAACTTTTCAGCCACAGAGGTAAGGGCTTGAGATATATATTTGTTTGGGAGTGAGCTGGTCTGACTGCGTTTGTGTTACGGATAGAGATTAAGCAGCATGCGAAATCTAACAAGCCGTGGAAATAGTGCGAAAGTGTCGGATACTATTTTTCCTCCCTTCCTCTCTCCGTGCCCCCCCTCTTTCCAGATGTTTGCGGTGAACTAAGGGAGGTATCTGTGCTGGGTGGGTGGAGGGGGTGCATGCTCGCCCACCCCAGCAGACCCTAATGCGGAGGTGTGGGGGCAAGGCTGTGGGTGTAGGGCAGGATCTGTGCCGGTCCCACTCTGTGTGAGATCCTCCAGCGTGTTTGTTAGTGCAGAAATAACCTATCTGTTCTTTGTTTAATTTTTCTTTTTTTTTTTTTAAAAAAAAAAGAAAAAGAAAAAGAAAAAAGGAATTGCAATGAAAAAGTTTTTAGCATGGTAATGGCTGGTGAATTGCTTTTAATTTTGCAACTTAATACCTGGGCTTTCAGGGCTGCCTGACTGTAAAGGCAGTCTCCCGGCGTAACTGACACAGATACAGTAAAGCTCTGGTTAATGTAACTGATCTGATACTTGCTGAAGCAGATGTCCGTCATGGCAGCCTTTCATAGAAGTATTGTTGACAATAGATGGCATCCGTTTTTGTCTTCAGCCTTCAACATGCGCAGCAGCGCCTTGCCAGAATGTTTCTTGTGAAGTTGTCTTTCCTGTTAAAAAGGGGAGAAAAAATGCGCTTGGGTGGGACTGCAGCTCTTAAAAGTCTGGGTCTGTGTTTGTGTCAGTCAGAGCGCTGCTGGGGAGGGCCAGCGAGCAGGCTCTCCTTCCCAGCTCCTTTGACATGCTYGGGCAGTTCGAAAGCGTTGTGCAAGGCTGGCTGCCGATAGCACGATATTYTGCGTAGCAGGGAATTTCTCAAAGAAAGAGCTGGGAAAATGAAGGGAGGGATGAAGTTAGCTGCAGATGGGTACTTGGGAGCAGCAGACGTTGACCAAACTAGTAACCTCTGGCCAGACCTGCAGCGACAGGATTGATTTTTCTCATATATCATGTATTGTTTGGAAGAATGGGCAAGATAACTGTTTTAAAATGACTTTTTGTGGAGTATTTGTTTTCAGAGGAGTACTTGTTTTCAGAGTATGCAATTTTTATGCAATTTTGCCTAGCTGAGAAGGCTTCTTTTGCTAAAAGACGTAAAGGAGAATAATTTGTGAAAATAACACATTCGTTCATTGGCAGCAACTCAAAGAAAATAAGGAGGCAGAGCRTTTCTTTTGTGAGAACTGTGTTTTTATTATAATTTGTCTATTTTAGGTACCATACTGTGAATAATTGTGCTTGTATGGTTTGCCATCAAAGAACCCTGGGACCCTGCATCCATTCTTTCTCTGTCTCATTAAATGTAGCRGTAGGTTCTGTGTGAGCGTATGCATCTGCAAACAAGTTTCATACCTTTGTCTCCTGCCATGGAGAGACAGGATGGGGTCCTAAAACTACATACACCAAAACCAATGAAATGGACTGTTTTAACATAAATTACAAATGGAGTGATGCTTCAAGGAAGTAAGTAGTCCATTTCCTTAATTAAATTGCCTTTAAGKTAAAGTGGGTCTGAACTATTCTCAACATATTTGAAGCAAGTACAGGTATGCCTTTCTTTGGGAGGCTTTCTGATAGTCAATAAAACCTGCACACGTTAATGTAATGTCTAAATCATGATGGCAGGGAAGAAACACCAGGTAAGATGYCTGTGAACAAAAGGCTAAATTGAAATAACTTGTATTTCCTGAAAACTCCTCTTTGTTGCAGCATGCAATGACAAGAGGATCAATTCCACAGCCTTCTTTCACAGGATTAGTCTTGGTGAAATCAATACCATCATTAACGGATGCAGGATCTGATGGAAGGGGTCTCCTGTGTACTCTGACTACGCTTTGACAGTGAGTGATGTAAGCATGTATTTAGGAGAATAAGGGGTTTTCCACGATTGCTACTTCATATGCTCACAGCATTATTCTGACACGGAGCAGCCTGAGAAAGGGGTAACTTCCCTTGTGCTTTTATTTCTTGTCCAACACTGATACACAATGCGACAGTGACACTGAAAACTAGGTGTTTTGTAAGGAAAGAGGGGCTGTAAGTTCCTCTGGCTGACATTAGAGGGAAAATTAGTGTGTTAAGATGGGAAGATTTCTTATTCCTCAAAGTCTCCTTTGGGGCAGGCGGCGGGGAGGCATGCTGGTCAGCATCCGTCAGGAGCTGCACGGGGTTAGGGCGCAGTGCTGCTGAGTCCAGGTGGTGAGACTAGAAAGGCAGAGCAAGGCTTTTTTTTGCTGGCTGCCTGCTGGGAGGTAGCTTCTGTCATATGAAGAGAAAGATGACAGGGAAGGGCTATCAAGAAGTCYTCCTTGTTTCACCCTTCCCGGCGTGCAGCTGGAGTGGCCCTGTCTATGGGGGTGATCTTTTTACTGCAGAAAAGTGAGAGCCTGCAGGACAAATAGCATTTGAATGCCCTGGGACTGTTTAAAATACTCTGATTTCTCAGTTGCTTACACGAGACCTATTCTGTTGGCTGCCCGAGTTATAGTTTGTGTTAAAGATCAGTGGAGTTGTTAACCCCTATCTGCCAAGGGTACAACMTGGTACATTTGATTGCTGCGTGTGAACAAAGAGGAACAGGAAACCATATATGCATAAGAAAGAGAGGGCCAAGAGTGCAGCATTAGCTGTCCATCTGCAGTGCTTGTCTGGACTCTTCTGGGTGTCAGAGAAAGCACCAAAAAAGGTAACAGGGCAGAATGGGAAGCGCAATCCTGTGAACCTTTCTTGCCTTTGAGAGGAGCTTTATGGGGAGTTTGCAGGATTGGGCTCCAGGTGTACAAAGCCTGAGGCAGACAGGCCTGTGACTGCAAAGAGTGGGAGTCTATCTTCAAAGCAAGCTTTCATTCTTTAAAAATTGTCTCTTCTTAGTAACTACCCCCTGGCAGCTTGTAACAAGAAAGCTGCTTCCTTACTAGAGCTCTCACCTTCAGAAATGTGCGTGTGCAGAGGCCGGTTTGCTGGTTTTGTTCATAGCTCCTGGGTGGTTTAAAGCCCCATGACCTGCTGAGAATGGGTTTTGGGGGCATCTGTACCGGAAACAAGGCACCTACCTACATGCTGGCACTTACTGTTTCGGTGCTGGTGTTTGCTGGGAAGCTGTAGCTGTTGCATGCTTCCAAATGGTTTGTCAAGGATTTGGCTAAGGCTGAAATTTGACTCAAAGGCATTTGGAGGCATCAGATTAGATCTGACCTTTCTAGATGAAACACTGAGGTCATAGGACAGTTGAACTATGTAACAATTTCTTTTTGCCTTTCCCGATGCTTTTGTACAGTTCAGCTAGCCCAGCGGGGMAGAACGCTCAGTACATTGTAATTTGGGATCCCTCCCACCCCCAGGGGAGCTTGCTCCTACTTTTCTTGAAACAGATTTGATTAACCGAAAAGGTTAGGGCACATAACACCGTTACTTAGCTGCTAGCCCTGGTATGTTAGCTGTACAGTTTACATCCTGCGTAAGAAAGTGCTTCTTTTCATGTATTTTTTCTTTGGAGCTGTGCTTAGTGCTGATAAATGGTGCGGGGCTGGCAGCCTGGCTGCCGAGCAGATACCAGCATTAGCAGCGTGGTCCCTACCGCATCCCTTTCCCCAGGCATCACCAGCTGGCCCTGTGGGGAATGCAGCCTTCTGGACTTTCTCACTTGCAAACCTCCTGGCTTCTGCTTCTGCCTTGCAGCAGCCGCTGCGCAGCCRGCTACAGCAGCGCCCGGGCTTGCTGGGCTCCCCGGCGGTGAGGCGGGTGGGCCCTGAGCTGGGGCACCCACCTCCTCCACCTGCGGTCAGGAACCACCACTGCTGACTGATGCCTCTTTCCCCCGCCCTGCCCTTTGCCTCTGCCCTTTGAGAGGGGAAAACTCTGTCCACGAAGCACAGGGCAATTCTTGATCCGAAGATCCTGCCTATAGCAGTGTTGATGGGACTTCGGGTTGCAGCCAGGAAGAAGCGCTTGTGGGGACTGTCCTGGTGGCTTGCAGCAGGGGCAGGAGCAAATAACTGAGGAAGAAGGGGGAAGAGAGGAAAGAAAAAGGTGGCTATATCTGAAGCCACTGGAGTAATTTCTCCTTTGAATTTTTTCCTGTGGGCATAAATACCTGGTGAGTCATTTAATGACTGTGTGTCTGTTTCTCTATCTTCAAGTAAAGGATAACCTGTGCCTATTTGTATTTAGCCCATGGGGCTGCTGGGGTTTAATTCATTAGTGTTTATAAAGCATTTGTAATACCAAAATGTCAAGTTTAAGCACTGGCTAAAACCTTGGTTTTGACTGATTTCCCAGCAAGAACATAATGCTTTTTTGTTTGTTCACACAGATATGTATTCTACTAGAAAGTAACTTTTTCTAGATTTGTGGGTATAAAACCACTGAAGCCCAGCGAATGAGGTGGAAGATGGGCCAGGCTCAGCAGTGACGCTGAGCTGACATGTCTGGAGGGAATTTCTTGGGTGCTTGCAGATTTAACTGCGCTTGCTGCATCTGAGACAGAGCCTTCCTGTGAAGTTGTCGTGTGTCTACCAAAAACGTGGGATGACAGCTTTTAGTTACAGTCCTGCCATAGTGTCATAAGCTTGGAAGAGAAACTACTAAGCAAGATGCTGAACCTTATCTGCTTGTTCAGTTTCATGTTGATGAGAGCATTTGAAATTGTAACTCCTGAGGCCAGGCCAGGCTGCAGTGGGGAAAATATTAGGGAAAGATTTCAGGCAATGGAAACAACATTACATGTTTCCACACCCTCTTGCGTACAGAATACAAATAAAGAGCATCTCCCTTGAGACTTGCTGTGGAGGGTGTGAAGCAAAGTGGAACCCACCCGTTTGCACATTTTCTGGTTTATGTCCTTAAATGGCAAAAAAAATCTTTGGAATTTAGCTCATAGAAGTGTTATAAATAGATTTGTGGAGATAAAGTTTTGCTGTAAATGATCTGGTTTTGGATCTATTCAGAAGAGTAACTCTGTAGGCCAACAAACATCAAAAAGAGAGGGTATTGCTAAATGCAGGAAGACTATTTTATTGCACATAGACGTGTGTGTACGTGCGTGGGTGTGCACGCACAGCCCCCCTCCACCTGCACTGACCCTCCCGTTCTTCCTTCAAGTATGTGGAGGTCTAAGGGGCGTGGAAATCACTGTGTGCACTTTTAAAAGTTAAATAACTTGGGGTGAGGGAGAACTAGCATTCATGATTCATCAAATTGCTAAGGAAGCCTGAACCTATGACAGCTCTGTAAACAAAGGTCCTGAGATTTGTTGGCAGCTTGTTTTATGTCCTTCTCCAAAGCAGCTGGCTCCGGCTAGGAAGAAGCTGTGCGGGGCTGGACGAACCCTCGCCGAGCGAGCACAGGAGCAGCGGTTCCTGTGCTCCTTCAGAAGTCAAGGTTCGATCCTGCAGACTCGTGCCAGTTGGATTCCAGTCATCTTCAAAGGGAGCTCTGCCCAAGTGAAGGAGTCTGTGATCAGGCCCTTGTTCGTTTCTTATTTGCAAGGCTTTGATGTTCCTGTTGTCTTTCTGTGACTGCCACAGGGCATGTTACTACCCTTTTCCCACTTCATTCTTTTCTTTGACAGTGAGCTCCCTAATGGTGAAATGGTCCTCCTCCCTTCCCCAATGGTGTTTTTTTTTTTTTTGAGCCACAGTGCTCACCCTGGTAAAATCTCTCTCTCTCTCTCATCCCAAAAGCAAAGGCAGGACCTTTTTTAATTGCTCACCTTTTCAGAGGACCTAGCAGTGCTTGTTTGATAGCGCAGATCATCACCTTCTAATACCAGCAGTTGTTCCAAGGACAATTTCTGCTCAGTCTTCTGGGATCAGCTGCAGATGGAGCAAAGGCTAAGGACTTTCTGTCTGCATCTTCCTAATGATGACCTAGTGATAACCTGCTTTTTCTCACCAATTTCAAAAGCCATTGAGCCAGGGAGAATTTGGCTTTGCCATGGCCTAGTTAAAGCTCATGGGTTTGGAAAAGAAATTCCTAGAGCTTGGCCACAATGTGTAGAAATGGGAGCAGGTTGGGTTTGCTCTGAGGTCCGGGGAAGAGTTTGGTCAGCTTTCACTTACCTGCATAGCTTAATGTGCTGGGTGCTGCAGGATGCCTCTGGTCAGCATCCTTCAGGGGAGGCTTTGGAGCGCTGCACCCTTGGGTCCTCAGAGAGGAGAGAGTTTGCTTTGTTTTACGGCTTTGGGAACAGCTTAGCCCCATACACAGAGCCACACCCCTGCTATGAAAATGAGGGGTTTCATTCAGATGTCTGATAAGCCACAGCTGTTGCTTTGCCACTTCAAACAAAACTTGGATTATAAAGACTGAAGTGCAGCATTTTAATTGCTGTAAATATGAATAAGAGTGTTTAGGCAATCTAGATGATACTGAGCCAAGCATTTCTGTGGCTCACGTATATTGCGCTGACAAAAGCAGGCCAGCTGAGAACTTCCCTACTGCTATCCCCAGTAACTTAAAGCATCAATTGCCTGTTTTCTGCTGCATTGGTGAAAATGAGGGAGAAGTTTTAACCTGGGCATCAGTTGGCCTGAATCTGATCTTGCTTTCAGCAGCTGTACAGTGATGTAAACCGTATTGTTAGTTTAAGAAAAAATACATTGGGTCTGATCTCAGTTATTTTAGTGCAAATCTGTTTGATTTCCTTGAATTACTCAGAATTCACAGTGGGCTGCTTGCTATCAGAAGCCAGCCCTTTTTGTTTGGCTTTCTACACATGCCCTAAAGGACGACAGCAGCAGGAAATTGGGTCAAAATCCCAGTAACAAGCATTCACTGGGAAATGATATTTCATACAAGAGAGGGCACTGCAAACCCAGAAAGCCAGTAAAATTCCACTGCTTGTTTGCTCCCTGGTGATTAAAAGGCTCTGCCATATATGGGAAAGGTCTGAGCTTCATTCACTCCAACCACAATAGTAAATGGCTTATTCACTGGACACAGTATGCAATCAAGGAGCAATGCCTTATCACAATAAAAAGGAAAAGCAGCAACTTTTGCTTGYAGTTTGTTTGCAGTTTTCTCTGTTATGTGTTATTAAAAGCTCTGTAACTATTTTTTTTGTTCCTTTATTTAGATCCCTGTAAACTGCAGTCAGTTTGGTTTGCCACTTAACCCTCCCCCCATAAAACCAGACATACCAGCCTATTTCCTCTCCTTCCCCCTATACAACCCAAACAAGAAAAAGACATTTCCTCTACCAGTATATATAAACGTAGCTCCTCTGTCTTCAGTACATCTATTGTAGATGGCTGGGATTAGTAGACAAAATCTTATTCTCACCACGTATAAAGCACTAACTTTAATAAAAGCAATGATTAAATGCCAGTATTTCAGAGACAGTGATGGGGCCACAGGAGTGAAGCAAATAGAAAATATGTGCATGTATATGAATAGGGATGAGTTTTGGGGGAGGAAGGGAGCAATGTGCTTTGGATGGGAGTTGCAGAAGGGGTGGCCAGTGCTCCACGCACCCTTCGGGTATTTTCCTTCCACCACATAAGTTTCTGCAGTGAGACCCTACACAGATGACATTAAGACGCAAAGTCATTGGAGCACAGTTGTGTTTACATTCTTGCTTTTCAGTTTATTTTATTTAGGGATCAGTACTCTCTCTGCCATGTAAATCATGGGGATAAAGTAGTTGGTCTAGTTGCATTTTATTTCATAAGGAGAAAGACAATTAAGCAACTGCAGCAATGGAGCTACATAGGGTTCTCTCCTTGCTGGAGATTTTCTGGAGTTTTTATTGGGTTTTTTGTGTTACATTGAGTACCTTAGAAATATGATGTTTGTGTCATATTGGTAGATTTAGAGATTATGTCTGGGATCCTACCCTTATGTAATTTTGATGAAAACCCACATCTTTGTGGCCAGAAGGGCTGATTGATCAGTCTGATCTCCCAGACTACGTGCTTCATTGCACACCATCCAGTTACTCATGTTTTGAGGCCACTTAAGCTGACACGGTTAAAACGGATGTTGTAGTCAGCCACAGGACAGGTTGGCTGGATTTGGAGCCAGTCTTCTTCTCCTCCGAAATGTTGTTGTGCCTCCCAGGAAGGACCACAGCTCTGTGACAGAGGTGTGGTTCAGCTTCTATTTTCATATAGATCTGTGTGCCTCTACAATTTTCAACAAGTGTAACTGGTAATATGAATTTTTGTCCTTGTCAAGAAATCAGAGTTGCTTGCAGGTGACCTGCCGAGGGGTGATAACCGATTTACCTGGGAGTTTAGGCTAGCTATTGACTGGCAACATTCAAGTGGATTGGCTTCTCAGTACCAGAAAATTGCTTTTTGACACATGGCACTGCTTGTGTTTCTTCTGTTAAAGAAAAGTGACCTTTCTGTTTGGTAGTCCGTTATGTCTGATACCTCTCCTCAATGAAAAGAGGTGGGTTTTGGGTTTTTTAATTATTATTTTGCTAGAGGTGAAACCGGCTTCCTTAACTGCATCTGAAACGCCAAGATCTTTTAAGTTAAAGAGAGGGAGGATATAAATTAGGCCTGCTTTGAGATGTTGCTGCTTTTCACCTCTGGACGGCAGTGCTTCTGGGGAGATGTCATTTGACCATTGTCATGAAATCTTGCTAAGACATGCCCRCTGAGGAACCCTAATGCGGCCAAAAGAAGCACTGGCAGGTTGTGACAGCTGGGTAAAGCAATAGTAACACATGTGAATATTTCTGTTTTCCAGCTCTTAGAAGGATCAGGGATAGCCAATTTGCAGACCAAAATAACTAGATATCTAATCTCCTTTATATTTCTTTATTCAGGATTTGAATTGTGAGAAACCTTGCATTTTATCAACTTCTTAAATGGCATCGGGAGCCTCTGGAAAAAGTCCTTGAATAATAAGCACATTGAATGGAATAAGTGTTATTGCGTGGTTGAAAAAACTTTTTATTTCTTCTAATTTTACCATCTTCGGTCTTCCTGAGCCCAAATGGAAGATGTGAGACTGCTTTGCTTTTTTTTTTTCCTCTTAAAAGAGGAAAGTGTAAATGATGCATACTTTGGAGTAATTTTCCCCCCACTTTCCCCTCCTCTAAGTGATCTGTGGCCAAGCTCGGTGTTTGTACAATCTCGTTCTGGCTACCTGTAGAGAAGCTTTGCAGAAGTTCGTGGTGGTGTTCAACTCTGCTGCTCTGTGCTGTCCATGACTGGGCGTTCCCCTTCCATTTGTTTGTTGGGGTCCTTCAGTAAAGGCTGTCAAAGCCATCATTTTACAAGATAAGTTTTTTGATTCATTTTAATATTTTTTAGAACAACACCCTTCCCTGTTGTGCTGCTTGTGAACTGCCTTAAAGCTTCAGTCCATTGTCTAACAAAGGACTTCCATGGTCAGGGAAGATGTTTATTGCTTCACCTGTCAAACCAAAATGTTAGTGTGTTAGTGGGCCATCTGCTCTAACACCCCAATTGGCTTTCCAAAATAGACAGCATTTTTGKTTTTTTTTTCTGTTCACTACCTTCTGTAATAGATGTGAGTTCCTTTCTTGGAGTCAATATATAACAAACTAATACTAACAAGAGGGAAGGGAATAATGTTGTATCTGCCTTTGTATCAGAGTATCTGATAAAGACCAGTTCATATTAGGAAAAAAATGAAAGGAATTTACTATATGTGTAGGAAATATGTTTTGTTATAAAAGAACAGATTGAAGTGGTGACGGACTATGAATCTGACTTATACGACAAAATACACTTATACAGTTCTGAAAGCCTGAAGACTGGTCTGATGAACTGGAAAAAACATTATAATCTGAGCACGTTATTTCTGTCTCTCCTGTGACCCTTCAAGGCAATGGAAAGGCACTGATGGAAAGGCTGTTGGCATTAGCAGGCTTAGAACTGGTTTCATCGATCTTGGTTCAGTGCTTACAGGTCACTGAGGCTGAATTTAAATATTTACATTCAAGGCTTTTTCCCTGATTTGGAATTAAATACCAGAAGCTATAGGCATAAAAAACAAAAACAAAAAACCCACAAAACCCCAACCTTCCTCCTCTGCCCTGCCCCCCCAACATAAAACTGAAAATGAAAACTTGGGAAAGACATATTAGGTCATCTTGTCCCTTTCCTCTAGGCAGTGCAGGGTGGTTCCCTGAAGTATATTCACACGTGTTTTGTCCATAAACACCTCTGTTTATTAACAAAATACAATAAGCTGTAGTTTTTCAGTGAGGATTGGGATAGTTTGCTGCACTTTCTAGTTTTTAGCAAGGGGAAATAGCTATCATTCTAAAATGTGTTTCTTGGCCCATGGATATTGCTCATGTGAATTCAAGCAAAAAAACCCTAATGAATGGAAACTTGTAGAAGAGTTAACGGCAGCTGGTTTTATTATGGACCATGGCTCTGACATGATCTCACGCGAGTTTAATACAAGTGTTACCTCACTGACTTCAATGGAACTGCTTTTCATTTGCAAGGGAGTAAATGAGGCCAAAATCAGACAGAGACCTAGAGAGACTCTCTGGGAGAGGGTTTTAGTTTGGGGAATGTGCTTTACATACATATAAAATATATGAGCATATCTGCACATTGCAGTAAATGTGTCAGGCCACCTGGGAGAAAGAAGGGGCCAAATTCTGCTTTGAATAGCACCTGTGTAAGTCCAAAATGAACCGTAGGGGTAATGTGCCAGGGAGGGCCAAAGCAGTATCTAATTTTTCTGAGTGCTGGGCTGAGTTTCTCATTGGATTTCTGACGTTTCCTTGATGAGATGGTTAGGAAATATGGCAGGATAAGACAGTTCTGCAGCGAGCTTCAGGTTTTTTGCTGCCTAATTTCAACCATCAAATTAAAAGAGAAGTGTTGACTATTATGAAGCCAGCTCAGACAAAAGCACCATACGTGCAGTTATTCTGCCATGAAACTATCAAAGGAAGCAGTGAAATAAGAACTGTATATTTCTTGAGTCAAACTGTAGGAAGGCAGCTGTGCTCAGTTGAAAGTGTAGCTTTGGTGTCAAAAAGGGAGAAGAGCTTTGAAACTTCTTGAAGTCCAGCAGAGGTGTTATTTAAAAGCAGGATGCTTGGGTGCTACAGCAACAGTCTGCAACCGAGATGGGCTTTGCTGTTGCTCTGGGTATGAGGAAACGCAGTTCAAGACGTGACAGGTATTAATTAAGAGTGAAGAAAGGCCAGGGAGAGAGGTTTTGTCATCTTGGTTTCCTGCTTCGTGTGTTTTGGTGGTCCTGCTTGCTGCTCTCCTGTAGAGCAGCACCTGAGGTACAGGCACATCTGGAACCAGAGTCTGCAACCTCTTCAGTGTGAGCTTTGAAATGTTGTGTTTTAGGGTAAGTGTTTAACACAGCTCCCTTGATTTTAGCAGGATTTCCCACCAGTGTAAACACTGTTTTCAAATGCTTTTTGCTTTGCTCAGTCTTTGAAATGGTGATGTTTACAGGTGCACAGCATAAAGGTTCATTGTGGTTTGCGGTGTGATGCTGTGCACTCCCAGTTACAGTCCACATTTTAAGACTACAGAGTTACGTAGTGTTAATTTTAATTTTTACTTTACTTGAGGTCTTGAAAGAAAGCAGAATGATGGTAATTAAGCTTGATCTGTAGGCCAAAATTGAGGGGGGGAAAAGGCAGTAAAGTATGGGGGATATTTTAAATGGTCCTATCCGCCTGTTTAAAAAGGAGCTCTTACGGAGTGGGGTTACAAGTCTCTTCTCAGTCTATTATAGGGTCCTTACTGTTCACTATCTGAGCCAAAGCTAATTATATTGTCCACAGAAAAAGTGCAGCAGAAGCTAGTGTCCCTGTGGTTCATACAACTGCTAATTATTCCCAGTGGTGATGCAGAAACATGTTCTTACAGAATTGGTCTGAGATCACCAACTTGTTTCACATAGGATGCTATTCTGCCATCAGACAGAAATGACTCCTGATAGCTGCAATGCTTTGCCAGATTCACAGTGCTAAGCATGAATTAGAGCCCCTACTGCTTGGAGGATTTGTGATGAGATTTTTAGTCCTCTCTGGATCTTCCTCCTAAGCAAATGAAGTGTTGCGGAGAGAGAGGAGCTCCAGTGGGAGAGCTCTCATTTGAATACAGCACAGAAGAGTTTTCTCCTTCTTGCTTCCAGGGTGCTTCTGTCCTAAAAAACCCATATATTCCTATTTTAATACTGTCTTTAGCTGAACAGAGCTTGCCAAATTCAACCTGACCTGTATATGCTAAATAATATTGTGCATGTTGTAGGTCCCTTCACTGAGACAAAAATGGCTGAGGTCGTGTGGCAGAGACCAGGACTTCTGCCTCCTACAGCAAGACGCACAGGTCTAAACTATGCTGTCATCCCAGGGCATAATATTCATAGACCTACTATTTACTTACCTTTTTTCACATAGCTCCTGGGACTACCATATTGACCKCAAAGGAAGAGATAAGTAAGCAGGGAAATTTTTGCCTGTGAGGAATGATTAAGATTTAAGAGCAGTTTAAACACATTTAGAGGTGTTAGAGGAAGGCTGGGGGGGGAAGCCCAAGATATTGAACACAGGCTTAACTGCTGAGCATTCTTCTATGTGAAGAGGACCTAAATAGATGTTGTCTAGTGACTTGGATGTCATGAGATGTGATGCCTTTTAATATATGCTGAATTTCCCCTTTGCTATTTAGTTAAGTATAAGGTTGTTATGGAGTGTTGTGGTATTATGTCCAAAGTAGCCTGGCTACCCTTGATCAGTTTTATTTTTGATCAGTAAAAATATAGAGTAAGAGATGCTGAACCAGATTTCTGCTGCTGAATACTTGCTGCTGCTGGGAATACTAAGGTGGCCTGCATCCATGGAGTTGCCATGTCTGAAAGTGTCGCATGAGTTGAAATGAGTGTGTCAGAAACGCACAATTGTGATTTTATGCTGAAATATATTTATGACAGAGAAGGACAAGAGGCTACATAGAAATAGCTGTGTTCCTCATACAACTTTGGTGCTGCCTGCTGCACAAGGAGCATAAAAGTATCTCTCTGAAATAACAGAAAGAAAAGCTTTATGTACCACATGTGACTTTGCATTTATACAGGTGCAACTGGCTTCAACTGAAGGGCCATTTGGTGAGAGATGGAATGTCTCATTTAGATCATCGATATAAATCATATTTTGACAGTTACAGGAGTGGTAGAAAACACACTTGTGTTGGCGTTCTTGTTGTGTGCATAAAAGACGACCTTACCTGTGTGCATTTTCTGTAAGGACATAATGCCCCTATTCAGTATTCATAAAGATGGTAGTGGCTACCCAACTTGGCTGCTTGATGAGGAGAGGCAGTTGCAGAATTCCACCCAGCTGAAATCACCGATTTTTGCAAATGAAAATTGTTTATACATTTTTTCTTCATTAAAAAAGAAATGCAATTAGTGGTTTACAATGTTTATATGGATAGCATCAGCTGAATCTTGTTCCAGTCCATTGCATGCTGTTTTAACATGACCTACAATACGTATTATGCAAAAAATCTGACTGGGATGCCCAATGTTAAGTGCAAATTCCCAACAAAAATGTGAAGCTTTGTCAAGCTGAGTTAAGCTCCTTAAGTGATATCAGGAAGGGTTTTGTTGGTTTGTTTATTTTTTTGCAAGGGATAAGGATGGAGGAGACTGAACAGAAGTAAGATGGTATGCTGCAACTCTGAAGGATCAGATCTTGAATTACTGTTGTATTAAATCTAAAAACTTATTAGACTTCTGGTCTAATAATACCACAGCAATATAAAGCTTCTGGACAATTTATTTAAGTAGCTTTTGGGCAATTTTACTGCTTATTGCATTTGAAACCTGAGCAATCTCAGGCCAGGTTTACCTCGTTGGAGCTCATTTCATTTCTAACCACATGTCATACTACAGAGTACATCTCTGGAAGTGATGCAAAAAGAGCAATTGTTTCCTCTCTCCTTTGAGATTAAAACAAGCTATTGTGTTCACTAGAGTACTAAAAGAAAGAGTTTAGTAGAGAAAAATGCCTGTTCTGAAAATCCCCAGCACATTATTCAGAGGTCATCCATTCAGACAGTGAAATACCTTATTAGAGGTGTTGCACATCAGAAGTGGTAGGTATTCTCCTGTTTATACTCTGAGGCATGGGATTTCCAACAGCTTTTTGGAAGGGATCATTCCAATTTTGGGGTGTCCCATAACACATGCACAATAAAATCTGAATTGCCCCAATACAGTGCTTTTAGAAACTTTCAGTTGTCATAGTTTGGATAGGGAGTTACTCTCCTTAGAAGAGCAGTTCTTTGGCTGTTGTGGGGGTTTTTGTCAATGCCTGTTCAATTATGTGTCAGCACTTCTTCTACTAATAGCTGATGCAGACCACCCTGTGCCTGGCTTTGACTTTTACCCATCTGAATGTGGTCAGTGTCTTTACAGTTCCTAGTTTGTAGTTCTGCTCACCACTGGTGACTGAGGGGAACAGGACCTGAAATTTCATTTTGAATGCTGCTTTGCCATCAGGCAGTTCAGTCACTTCTCTATTGCCAGAAGTACCAGATTTTCTTAGGAACCTCAGGTGTTGACTCAGAATAATGTCATTGCTTGTGCATAAAATTATGTGGATGAAAAAAGCTTCATTTAAAGGAGAACAAAGATTTAGACATTTAGGTAATTGCTATCTAATTATCACAGCCTTGTTAATGTGACAAGGAAAGAGAGAAAGGAATATGAGGTACTTTGAGCTAGCAGATAAGAAATATAGATCCTGTAGTACATGCTAGCTCCAATATTTAATTTTTTAAACTGTGTGTATGGTTAGCAGCTTTAAGTATTGGATGCTGTCTTTGATTATAACAGTGCTGAACTTTATCTGCAAAATTGAAACCTCTGATTTTCTAGTACATCAGTAAGTGAAACCTAAGCACATGTAATCTGTAAAAATAAATGTAATTACTTTAGCAAATGTATTACAGCTGGCCAGGTTTAACATTAAGATACCTGTTTCTTATAGCTGACTAGTGTCAGAAGACAGAGGTGATGGCTTGAGTTGTGCTATGCAGACAGAATGGAGGAGAAAAATTATTGCCTTGCATTCTTCTGGATGTATATTAAAGTGAATTAAACTGAGTTGCAGTTCTGACCTTTGACATTTCTTCCCACTATTTTCTTCTGTTTAAAGCATCTTGGTGAGAGTAGCTTTTTTAATTTCAAAAGCTCTGGTAAAATTGTAGCTAAGTGGACTGCTTCAAAATTGAACACTTGATAAAATCTTCAAGAACACCTAAGGCATCTGAAATCTGTCACTGATCTCTTTCAAGATGGTAGTGTGCTAGAGAAGGAGAGGGGACTCTGTTGCACTCCATTTCTGGTGCTGCTTTTGTTTTGCTTTAGCAGCGTTTTTGGCCTTGTCTTGTTGTCTGTAAAACATATCTTTCGGATTTCTGTAGTAGCACGGGGTAAAGGGCTGACTGCAGCAAAGCACTTCAGTGTTGGTCTGTGATTGCTATGGTGATAACGATAAGCTCATGAAAGGCTGTGGAAGATCTCCCTGTGGTCAGACCACTGGCACAAAACACTGCTTGCATGGGTGTAGCTCTCTTCATTATTCTCCAGATTCTCCACAACAAACTTTGGTGTCATTTCCTGTTGTGGGTAGGACCTTATTCATCTGCTACAAAAGTATACTTATTTCCTGATCTTTTGGAAATTTCAACAGCTAGAAATCCTGTTTCTCACAGGAATGTTGTGACTTGAGACTTAATTAGTGTCTACAAAGTGTTTAGAGGTCCTTTAATGAAAGGTGCCTTGGAAGTGATAAGTGYGTTGTGATACTGTTAACTAAAGTGATGCCCACAAGAACTAGTGGCTAGATAAGGCTATCATCAACTGCTAAGCTTTTTCTGTTCCTGCTCTTTGATCTTGCAGGTTTCTAATTCCTCCTTTTCAGCAGTTTTAAATTCCCCTTTGCACAGAATGAGTGTTGCTGAAGTAACATGGACCAGCTGATTTTGGGTCACCAAGCCAAACAATTGGAGCAAATTATTAGGTTTACTATTTCAGTTTCAACTTAGAGCACTCGGTTTTTTAGAACTGCGTTCTGGGAGGCTTAACAACATTTAGAAATTACTGCCTTGAATAGCCAATATAGGTTACAGGACAAGACTACTAATAAAATAACTAAGTTACTCCATTGACCAATTAAAGTACTCCTCCCCCCCCTTTTAGAAAAACAATGTCAGATTTAAAACAGTCAAGGATCTTCCTATTACAGCCAGGTCCAGCTGAGGTGTGACGGCTACAGGAAGAGAGGACTCGGAGGGACTTCCTATGCATTTCAGACCATTGCAAGAAGCAGCTGTAATCTTAGTGTTTGTACTCCTGCGGACAGATGTGTAATCGTCCCTCAGCATTACACCGGGAGGGGGAAGCATCATTCCTGGTGTGTGGTCCATACTGAGGCACGGGTGCAAGGAGTTGCAGCCAGTTCATCTCCTACCCCCACAGTAATTCTGTTCCCTGAGGCGGCTTTTGTGGCAGTAAAATAAGCAATAACTGTCCTTACGGGTCCTCTGTGTCTCCGACTTAGGGGTGCATAAGTTGCTACCTCTCTGTCTTTGCTCCAGCTCTAGGACCAGGATGAACTTGGCCTCTGGTGTGCTAGAGTTGAGGCGTGTGTGGCTCATCCCTCTTTGGGCTATGCTATGGGGAGTTAGCAGAGAGAGTGTACACATGGGACCTCGCTGAAGGGTGGCCTCACTCTTGTACTCACATATTCTGGTCTTTCCAAGAATTGTTTTCCTCCTGTGAGATATTACTGGGAGTGTTTTGTGGTGTTAGTAGCAACTCTGTACCTTGATCTTAACCCCCCTGCTTCTCATGCAGCATCTGGAAAGACAAGCTGCAGTGGAGGCCTAAACTTTGTGGGTGTATTTTTCTGTTTTGCTTTGGTTTGCCTTTTTTTTAAGAAGGAAAATTGTACTTTTGAATGACCTGCAGACATTATGTGGGCAAAATTCCTGCTTCAAATGGTTCCCAGGGTACTCTACTTTGTATATGGCCCCTAACACCAAGCAACTTGTAGCTGAGACTTGTTTTGTTTGCTTGCAAAAGAAAATTAATATATCACGATGGGCAATGCATGGCACATAAGTCAAACTACACAAACAACTGAGGATTTTTGTGTTCTTATATCTGTCCATGGATAATATTTAGAAAACAAAGTCCTTTGAAAACCTTAAGGAATTTTGGCTGCCTTTCAGAAATGGTAGAGTTAAGTCAATAAAATGCTCAGTAGAGATTGTATGTCCCCAAACATATTTCATCTTGACAGGTTATATACTATTGAGAGCTGCAGCCGTGACTTGAAGCCAAGTTAGGAAAAGAACACTTCTGTTACAGGGCTGCATTTGATGGGAATCTGAGGAGGAGAAGGGAGAGAATAGTGTGTGCTCTGAGAACGCCAAATGCAGAAAGCTTCTCCAAGCTGAAATCCTGGGTTGTATAAATCATTGTAACTCTGCTGGCATCAGTAGGTCTTTACTGATTTACATCTCTTGGGCATCTGGTTTGTTTTTTGTTTTACACAAACCTAATTGCTCTGGATGCATGAAAGCATGGGTTTCAATAGAATTTATATTGATGGGAGTCTAAGTATTGAAGTTTCTAATCGGTATCATTTGTCTTTAAAAAAAAAAA
>JASVER010000187.1:0-124029 GCA_030449065.1 Oceanodroma leucorhoa
TGGCCACACTGTTTCTGACGCAGGCCAGGATGCCGTTGGCCTCCTTGGCCACCTGGGCACACTGCCGGCTCATGTTCAGCCGGCCGTCGACCAGCACCCCCAAGTCCAGTTTTTTGTTGTCTCTTACGACAGTGGCCAGATTGAATTCTACCTGGGCTTTTGCCATTATAATTTTCTCTCTGCATGACCTAACGAGATCCCTGTACTCTTCCTGAGCTGCCTGCCTCTTCTCCCAACAGTGGTAGACTCTCCTTTTTCCCTGAGTCAACAGCAAAAGCTGTTCAGCCAGGTTGGTTGTCCTCCCCACCACCTCTTCTTGCGGCACACAGGGACAGCCCGCTCCTGCGCCTTTAAGGCTTCCTCCTTAAACAACGTCTAGCCTTCCTGGACCCCTTTGCCCTTCAGGACTGCCTCCCAAGGGACTCTCTCAACCAGTGTCCTGAACAGGCCAAAGTCTGCCCTCCGCAAGTCCATGGTAGTGGTTTTGCTGACCACACTCCTTACTTYACCAAGAATTGAGAATTCTATCATTTCATGGTYGCTAAGCCCAGGGCGACCTCCGACCACCACATCTCCCACCAGTCCTTCTCTGTTGATAAACAGCAGGCACCTCCCCTGGTAGGCTCACTCACCAGCTGCGTCAGGAAGCTATCTTCCACACACCCCAGGAACCTCCTAGACTGTTTCCTCTCTGCTGTGTTGTATGTCCAGCAGACGTCCAGTAAGTTGAAGTCCCTCACAAGGACAAGGGCTAGCGATCATGAGACTTCTGCCAGCTGCTTGCAGAATGCTTTGCTTGCCTCTTCATCCTGGTTGGGTGCTCTATAACAGACTCCCAGCAGGATATCTGCCTTGTTGGCCTTCCCCCTCATCCTCACCCATAAGCACTCGACCTGATCATCACAGTCGTCGAGCTCTGTACAATCAAAACACTCCYTAACATACAGAGYCACCCCACYGCCTCTCCTTCCTCGCCTATCCCTTCTGAAGAGCTTATAGCCATCCATCGCAGCACTCSAGTCATGAGAGTCATCCCACCATGTTTCTGTGATGGCGACTAAGTCGTGGCTATCCTGCCGCACAATGGCTTCCAGCTCCTCCTGTTTGCTGCCCATGCTGCGTGCATTGGTGTAGATGCACTTGAGCTGGACTATTGATATCATCCCAACATCTGCATGCCACCTCCAGGCTCATCTCTAGTGAGCCTGGTTTTATCCCCTTCCCCCTTCAAACCTAGTTTAAAGCCCTCTCGATGAGCCCTGTCAACTCATGGGAGAGAATCCTTTTCCGCCTTCAAGACAGCTGAACTCCCTCCGTCGCCAGCAGGCCCGGTGCCGTGTAAACCTCCCCATGATCAAAAAAGCCAAAATTCCACCGATGGCACCAGCCTCTGAGCCATGTGTTAATGAGGTGTGTTTTCCTGTTCCTTTCAATATTCTTCCCTGCCACTGATGGGATTGAGGAGAACACTACCTGTGCTCCTGATCCTGCAAGAATATCCTCCTGATATGCAAAGACCATTTTCAATGTTGAATTAATTCTCTTTTTCTCTCTCATGTAACATAATTATTTAGATGAATTTGGTAGAATTAAAAAAAAAAAACACCACAAACACAGCCCAAAATGAGAAGGAACATTGGCTCTAACTTTGTGATTAAGGTGTTTCTAATCAGTCAGAGAAGACAATGTTGTCAGAGTTTCCCACAAAGCAGAAGAGTTTCTAACCGTTGCCCCCGTCACTATTCTGGAGTGGATTCTGTTCTCTCTCACCTTCTTCCTCTCTCAAAACTGTGCAATGAAAAGACCTGCCAAAACATCAGCATTTCACAAAATGCAAGTCACACCACCAGGGAAGTCAAGTACTCAGACAGGAAGACTGTCCGTAGTAAAATCCACCTAGGTGTCTATTAGCTTTTGGTGGGACTGTTTAAACGGCTTTTTAATGTAAGTAGCTCTTAAAAAAAAGTAATTCCTAACTTTTTTAGTCTGATTTTTCTCTTTTGCATAAATTAATGGTGTTCCTATTGGCCTTCCGCCTGAAGGTGAGTTACCTTATCTTTAGAGTTGTACAGCAGTCCCCTGTCACTGGTAATTCAGTGGGTGCTCATAATCCTCTGCTGAAATGAGCTGCTTGTCCATCTTCTTCCATCATGCCATGCAAAATCAAAGCATCACTCAACTGTAGGTGCTATCATACAGGTTAGCAATGACACTCTTTTGAAACATCTATTTTTGGCAGGCCTTCACTTAACAGAATAGACATGCTTACAGCTTAACAGTAAACTCCTGTGTGAGTCCCTCTGTCACCCCTGGGATTTCTGTTAGAATTTCAGTGAACAAATAAATGACTATTTACATGTCATGAACTGATTCACTCACTAGGTAGGTTCTTCTGGTTTATCAACATCCACAAGACCAAATGTTGCATGAATGCAATATTTAAAAACATATTTCAAAAAACTGCAGAAACTCTTTTTTCCTGGGCACAGAAGTAGGAAAAAAGAGAAATAAGATATAACTGATACACAAAAATCAACCCTATACTTTTGTCATATAAAACTCCAAGGTTAAATTATATTCCTACAGGAACACAGCATTAAACTGCATTTTGTACTCTATTTGGGATATTTTTACTTACACCTTTATTTAAGGGTCAAAATGAAAAAAACATGTCTTTTGTTTCCAGTCTCTTTCCATGCGTGCATCTCAGAGAGTACATAAAGTGCTACTGGGAATAATTAGCTCCCAATTATCACCATTTACATTTCCACTTGTTCTGCTTGTAAAACTGAAAATTCTCTTTTGCTCAGTTAGCAAGGGCTGATTTTCCCTTCTTTCGCATTTCCACAGGGTCAGTGCATGAGAGAGCACTATCTCCACTGAGAAATTAATTCTCAAGTTAATGACTTTGCAGGTGGGGTTGGAGCTGTTCTTTGAGAAACTCAGTTACTAAGTACCTATTTGTTCTAAAAAGTGGCTAGGGTATACTATTGTCCTGCCTACCTAGACAGTGTTGTCACAAGCCCAGCTACATTCATTTTCTTTAAGTCTTAGATATACAGCACCTGCATATGCCTAAGAAGTCCAGCCAAAGCTGCATTTTCAATATCTTCAGTGATACATGTTAAAGAAAACATTGGAAGACATTAGTTAAGGAACCTCAGAGTGGCTAAGGGTCTGCATAAAAGACAGAGCATAAAATTAATACTGAAAAGTGCAGTGAGAAGAGCGGAGCAGAGTCAATAGCGGAGCTCCTCAGGGCCTGCTTTGGAACCAGCCTTGCTTAATTTCATTAGTAACCTTTCGGAAAAAGAGGCACACACTGATTAGATTTTCCGGTGACACAAAGTATCCTCAATACAGAAGAGGATGAGGGTGATACTGAAATACAGACACAGAAATAATTGAATTGCTTTGAGGATGGGACTATGATTGCCTTGAGGGTGGGTCTGGGAATAAGACAGAATTAAATATGTTCTACAAAATACAGAACATACTCTCAGTAATTTGTAACAAAACTTACTATAATAAACTGTGAGTTTAACAAACATGAATAGTTGAAAATGCCTTTGGTGTCATAGCTCATTACAAGATGAACAAATCAACAACATGATGTACCTAAAAAATAAGCAAATGTAGAATTTACTAGTTAATTCTCACAGAAAGGAGGTATTGAATGCTACTGTCCAAAATCTTGCTAAGATCTCATGTTGAATACTATTCACAGTTCTAAAGACACATTTTTGAACAAGCTGACCTGGAATGTGAACAGGTGGGGGAAAAGAAGTGAATTAGAAATTAAACAAAACTTAATTTGAAAGAAAACTAGGAAAGATATCCATGCCTTCCAAGACAATGGACATGGGGCTGTGTTAAGGATGCCACTTTTCTACAAATTAAAGGTGTGCAATGACAAGGGAGGAGACAGAGTATAGAGGGAGAAAAGCTGTTTAAAAATAAACACTCATACCAGTACAGAAAGAGTTAAATGGGCAAAGAATACACATAGGCTGGAAGCAGAAAAAAATCCCAGCTAACCATCAGCATGAAGCCACAGAATCATAGAATCACAGAATAGTTGAGGTTGGAAGGGACCTCTGGAGGTCGTTTGGTCCAACCCCCCTGCTCATGCATGGCTACCTAGAGCTGGTGGTCTCGGACTCTCCAGATGGCTTTTGAATATCTCCAAGGATAGAGACTCCACAACTTCTCTGGACTACCTGTGCCAATACTTGGTCACCTTCACAGTGAAATAGTGTTTCCTGATGTTCATGAGGAACCTCCTGTGTTTTAGTTTCTGACCATTGCCTCTTGCCCTGTCACTGGGCACCATTGGAAACAACCTTACTCCTTCTTCTTTGAATCCTCCTTTCAGTTATTTGTATACATTAATAAGATTCTCCCCAAGCCTGCTCTTCTCCAGGCTGAACCCTGGAGCTCTCTCAACCTTTCCTCATAGGAGAGATGGTCTAGTCCCATCATCATCCTCATGGCCCTTCACTGGACTATCTCTAGTATGTCCATGTCTCTTTTGTACTGGGGAGCTCAGAACTGGACAAAGTACTCCAGGGGTGGCCTCAGCAGCTCTGACTAGAGGGGAAGGATCACCTCCCTCAACCTGCTGTCAACACCCCTCCTACGGCAGCCCAGGATACCCTTAGCTGTCTTTGCAGCAAGGGTATGGCTGGCTCATGTTCAACTTGGTGTCCACCAGGACCCTCAGATCCTTATTTGCAAAGCTACTTTCCAGCTGGACAACCCCCAGCATATACCGCTGCTGGCAGTTGTTCCTCCCTAGGTGCAGGACTTTTGTACTTACCCTTGTTGAACTTCATGAGGTTTCTGTCAGCCCATTTCTCCAGACTGTCTAGGTCCCTTTGATTGGCAGGAGAGCCATTCCTCCCAGTTTTGTGTTATCTACAGACTTGCTGAGAGTATACTCTATCCCATCACCAAGATGATTAATGAAGATGTTGAACAGGACTGGAGCCAGTATTGGCCCCTGGGGTACACTGCTAGTTACTGGCCTCCAGCTAGACATTGGGCCACTGGTCACCACGATCTGGGCCTGGCCATTCAGTCAGTTTTCAGTCCATCTCACTGTTCATCCAGCCTATACATCAACAGCTTCTCTGTGGGGATCTTATGGGAGACGGTGTCAAAGGCCTTACTGAAGTCCAGGTAGACAATATCCACTGCTCTCCCCTCATCTACCAGGCCAGTCATTTCATCGTAAAAGTTTACCAAGTTGGTCAAGCATGACTTCCCCTTGGTGAAGCCATGCTGACTACTACTTATGATTTTCTTGTTGTTGATGTGCCTGGGAATGGTTTCCAGGATCACCTGCTCCATCACTTTCCCAGGGATTGGGGTGAGGCTGACAGGCCTTTTGTTCCCTCAATCCAGCTTCTTGCCCTTCTTGAAGATAGGAGTGACATTTGCTTTCCTCCAGTCTTCAGGTACTTCCCCCAATCACCGTGATAGATCAAAGATTGTCAAGAGTGGCCTTGCAGTGACATCTTTCAGCTCCCTCAGCACTCGTGGGTGGATCTCATCAGGACCCACAGACTTATATACGTCCAGTTTGCTTAAGTATTCCCTGACGTGATCTTCTTCCACCAAGGGCACATCCTCCTTGCTCCACATTTTCACMCGGTCTTTGGGACCTGGGATTCCTGAAGGCCGGTGTTGCTAGGAAGAGTGAGGCAAAGAAGGCACTCAGCCTTTTCCATGACCTGTGTAACCATGTCCCCTGCCTCATTCAGCAACAGGCCCACATTTTCCCTAGCCTTTCTTTTGTTGCCTATGTACTTATACAAGCCCTTCTTGTAGTCTTTGACATCCTTGGTCAGATTCAACTCCAGCTGGGCTTTAGCTTTTATAATCTCATCCCTGGATGCTCAGACAATGTCTCTGTGTTCTTCCTAACTTACCTGTCTTTGCTTACACCCTCTGGATGCTTCCTTTTTGTGTTGGAGTTTGGCCAGGAGTTCCTTGTTCATCTACACACACCTCCTGGCATTTTTGCCTGACTTCCTATTCACTGGGATGGACTGCTCTTGAGCCTGGTGGAGGTGATCCTTGAATATTAACCAGCTTTCTTGGACCCCTCTTCCCTCCAGGGCCTTATCTTAATGGACTCTTCCAAGCAGACCTCTGAAGAGGTCAAAGTCTGCTCTCCTGAAGTCCAGAGTTGTGAGCTTGTGTTTTTACCTTCCTCGGTCCCCTCAGGATCCTGAACTTCACCATCTGATGGTCACTGCAGCCAAGGCTGCTTTTGATCTTCACATTCCCAATGGGTGCCTCCTTGTTGGTGAGTATGAGGTCCAGCAGACCACCGCTCCTCATTGTCTCCTCTATCACTTGGGTCAGGAACTTGTCATCGATGCATTCCAGGAACCTCCTGGATTGCTAAAGTTGTGCTGTGTTGTCCCTCTAGCAGATACTGGGGGGGTTGAAGACCCCCAGGAGGACCAGAGTCTGCCAACGTGAGGCTGCTCCTATCTGTAGAGGGCCTTATACACTTGTTCTTTCGGGTCAGGTGGCCTATAGTAGACACCAACTGTAATGTTACCTATACCTGTCATCTCTTTAATCTTAACCCATAAACTCTCAGCTGGCACCTCATCTATCCCCAGGCAGAGCTCCATGCACTCCAGCTGCTCTCACATAAAGGGCATCATCTTCCTAGCGTGCCCTTCCTGAAAAGCCTGTATCCTTTCACTGCAACACTCCAGTCATCCCACCACATCTGATTGATCCCCACATGATAGTAGCTCTACAACTACACACAGACCTCTAACTCAACATTCYTTAGTATACTTTAGCATGTTTTAGTATACAGACACTTTACAAAATAATTAGGAAGGAGAAAATTGTTGAGTCATGGGATTAAAAAAAAAAATTCCCAATAGTTTCATAGTACTGTTGTGAAAAGCCAATTCACCAAAATCCTGATCCTGCAAAACTGCTCAGTCCTTGAGATCAGTAGGTCTCCTTGAGATTACTGTTTATGCATAGCTAAGCCTACCTACTTTGCTTCTTCAAGCCATACTTTTAAACTGCTCACTAGTGAACAGAAAATACTGGATTAGCTCACCCTACATGCTCAGTACCAGTCAGCTTCCACTCGAAATGAATAGACAGCTATCTAGAAAAGAAAAACTATCTAGTTTCAATGCATGCATATATGAGAATCTCCTTTCTCTGATTTCTGGTCACAACAGCCTTCTGGGAATTATGTGCACACACATGAAGGGAAATAAATCAGTGTAGCTACATTTGGCTGTGAGTTCGAGGGAGTCGCTCTGTACTCCAGAGCTCACGGCAGATAAGAAATTTCTGCTGTTTCTTTGTTCTACTTAGTAATGCTTTGCACTATAGTTCCTTCCCATAATGCCGAAGCACTTCACAATCATATATATCTTTAATCACACAATATATAAGTTAAGAGCAAGAGAATTTGACAAATATTACAGATCCTGAATTGAGACTCAGACAGAAACTAACTCATTTATCTAAAATTCAGTATAAAACCTGTGACAAAACTGGTGCCTTTGATTTCCAAATGCTTTCCATCCACATCTACAAATTCTTTCAAAAGCTCCCTAAATTCTAGACTGATTGTGCTTCTCTTTAACCATTAACATTTAAAAGCCTTAAAATCAGTCTCTTAAACCCAAGTACACAAAGTAATCAAAATAATACTTTGCTCTAAAAGCAGTACTGATACACCTACTTTTCACAAGAGCTGTTTTTATTCCTCATCACATTAGGTCTTTTTTGCCAGGACTTCACATCAGTTCCGTTAAACTCAGTATGAAAGGATTTTCTAGCTGTTAAGGAGATAAAAGAGCCTGTCTTCTAGTGATTGGGACACAGGAATGCTTGTGTTACCTGGGCTAAGCTAGAAACTCAAATCAAGACCAGTGCAGTAATGACAAAGCTATCAATGGGGGCAGAGTACATTTCTCCCTCTTATTTTTCCATTAGAAATTAAAACCATACCTTGGTCCCATTTTTATGTGCCACAAAAAACCACAGAAGATTAAGGTCTCAAAAACTTCAGAATGAAGTATTGTATAAAATTTTATACCCCTAGTTTCTCCTGTTATTAAGAAGATAAGTCAATAAAGATAACCAAAAGGCTTACTGAAGAGTAAGTTCATGAAAACAGATTTTATGCATATTGATTTAATGCATTATCTTTTGAGATAATATTAAAAATTGAAGAAATTGTTTTGCTTTTTAGTCTATGTGTCAGGAGGCATTCAAACACCAAAAGTGAGGTTGTCTTCAAACACGTCTGCCACAGCATGATTAAAGCTGAGCATAGGTAAATAAGTTTTTGATATAACCTGATTAGAAGACAGAARGCCAAAACCATGAATCAATTATATCTTATTATGCAAACACTACAAAAATACACCAAAAAAAAATCTTGTGAAAAGACTTTTGGTCATACCCAACAACTAGCATGTTTTAACAACAGCACCATGTGTTTGTCAGAGACATGAAGAAAAGGCTTGATTTATAGGGAAATATATTTGCTGTATAATAAGGCATGGGAGGAATAGGACCCAAAGCTCAAAAACAACAGTATGCTATCTTAAACTATTGACTACTTCTGAGAATTTAATTGACTTCATATAGAAATCTCGATTGAACAAAACCTTGAACACCAGGATGTCAACACTGGAAAATCTTACACAGCAAGTCTTACAGGAAAATTGCCAAAACACATCAGTCAAAGCCTGCTAAGGGTTCTCCTCTGCCATTAACACCTATWGTGAGGGCAGTGGACCACGGAAACAGTTGCATCTTGAGCTATATGATATATCCTTTTTATCTGAAAATGATAATTTTATTCTTTTACCAGACACATTTTCACTGAAAAAAAAGTGAAAACAGACAAACTCCCAAACTTCACAATAAATTGTATGTTTTTGCACAGCAGGAAACAATTACAGTATTAGTAGGCACACTGTGGTAGAGAAAATGTGGAACACAAAAGCTGTTACATGTCTGTTTAAAAAAATATAACATTACTTTCCTACAAAAGATAAAGCCAAATGATATTCTGTCTGACCTTTTGAAAGAGGTGTGCAATAGATTTCTCTTTGCCAGAAAAATGCTGCTAAATATACAGACAAGGTGCTCAAGCACATTCTGCAATGACTATGGCATAGACTGAGATCTATCATTATAACCTCTTCCATAATATTTTACACCTCTAAGCACAGATTGACTGCAGTGTTAAATTCACACAGGAGGAAAGTTAGCTTATGCTAAAACACTTTCTGAAAAAAAAAAAAAAATGGACTTTCTTTTTTTGTAAAAATTTGTGAACACATTTGCATACAGAAAGAAGAACATGCACTGAAAGAAAAGATCATGGACAGGTTTGGATCACTAATTAATTTATTATAGGACTAACAATACTAAAACAAACATGTCAGCCTATGAAGGTGGAGGGAACCTTGAGAAAAGCTGAATATAGTGAGCAAAGGTATCACAAGTATGTTTTAAAAAATGTGAATACAGACATAAGCAAAATTTCAAACCACAACTACTTCAATGTGGCAGTTAATTACCCTCTGATTAAAAAAAAAAAGAGGATCATTAATCRTGTCAACAAGCTTTAATAAAAATAACATTTTGAAACATACTACAGTGTTGGTTTTTTTTTTTTTGCGGGGTTACACTCAGGCAGAAAAGGAGAACAGAAAATACATTAAAACATAAATACAAAAAATAGGAAGTATTTATTTTATGTGCAAAAATCAAAGCACATTTCAACTAAATTGCTTCGACCAACCCCACAATGTCTGTACACATATATATAGCAATCCAGTTTATTTACCTTTGCTCTACATGTGCATTTTGTTGTGTCCATTTATGTTCAATAATTTTTAAATATAGACCTCAGTTTTCAGCACTTCTCATTTGATAACAACAGTGGTGAACCATCACCTACACGATAATTCAGCAGTCGAAATCCCATGATTTTCTTTTAACATGCCTGTTTTGAAGAAATGACAGAGATATTAAAAAGAGGGCCAATCTTGATTTCCTGGCTAGAAATAAATAATACTTTTTGTGTTATAATCTCTCATACAGATACTTGCCAAACCGACTTGTCTGGTTTTGCATTGACTGCCAATTTCTCTGCATTTCACTAACACCAGTTTACTTAGTGTATGAACATGGTCCAAGAATGAAAAGGAAAATACAATAATATGTAGACAGAGATGTGTAGCTAGAGATGTAGATATAGATGCTGTAGTTATATATATACATATATATACACATATAGATGAGGTAGAGAGAGAGGTTATGTAGATTAGATGGATATACATAGATATAGATTGTGATCTATAGGGATATAGATAGAGATGCAGATACAGGTCCAGGTACAGATGCAGGTACAGAAATTCTGTGCTTCCTTAGAACAAAGATAATTAAAATATTCTAAGAAAACTTTATAGGGAAATGCTAGGTTAAATGGTGTCTCTGAGTTTGCCTGAGGTTGGGGGAGGTCGGTAAGGACACTGTGAGGAAGCTGCAATGATCACAGCCTGTAATCTTTCATCATGTAGTGCAGCAGTGGAGATGTCACTGCTGATACTTTTCTGTGATGGATTTACTTGAAGCCAAGTCCCTTGAGGCAAAATGGCTAAAAAAAAAAAAGGACATGAAAGGAGCACATTATGAGTTTTCACAATTCTAAGAGGATATGGGGTGTATTTAGGCAAATGCAGTAAAAGATTCTCATTCCTGTGTATTGGGTGAGAAAATACACTGATAATATAATTTCTCTGTTTTAGGGGCACTGCTGTTGATTTTAAAAGTGCATTCTTCATCTGAATTTAATGCTTTCCCAGTTTGCTTCACCTCAGATTGCAATAATATTTTGCCCTGAGAACATATATTTCTTCTCCAGCTAAGTGTTTGTCTTCCTGCTCCACCAGCAAAAAAGTAATGTACATGCAGTGTGAAGAAACAAAGCAGTACATTAGAGCCCCACAATTGCAAAGGAACTCTCTTCCTTCAGGCAAGACATCTAGTGAGTAGTAATGCATACTTGTCTTGTGAGCCAAAAGAAGAGAATAAACATTTCATCACGTATTATCTGCTTCATTTAATCCACAGTGGCTTTAATAGATAATATTCTGAACACAGTGTGCTTGAATGAGCGTGGCATTTATTGTCCTAGAGCACTTACTTGGACAGGCTGGAAGCTATATGAAGGCAATTAACATTTATCATAAATCAAACAAGGCTTTTATGGCAACCAGAAAAGCGCCGCTGGAAATGCCATTTTTCAGACCACCACAAGGAGATGAAGAAATGGGAAAAGCTTTTAACTTTTTTCTTTTTAAATTAGTAAACCTTTCAGGCAGATAACTGAAAATTAATTGATTTCTTGCAAAACCTTTGACAATTCAGTGACATAACATCACACACATGCAGAATAATAACCACCACAAAAATATAACCAAGACCACAATTGTTTGATTCTATTCAGAATCATAGAATCATAGAATCATAGAATCGTTAAGGTTGGAAAAGACCTCTAAGATCATCGAGTCCAACCATCAACCCAGTACAAATGCCCACTAAACCATGTCTGCAGGGAAGGTGCTACCTATGTGCCTATTAATAAGTATTCTTTAAGGTACATGCTACACACAAACAATGACTTACGCAACTTGTAGCTCACAGAATAACCTGCTGAGATCATAGATTTGAACTATTTGATATGCGTATTTTCATTTTGGGCAGTAACCCACTTGAGAGAATGGAGGATAAACGTAGCAGAGAGCACTGCGAAAAGGAGGGAGTTTGAGTCTGGGGTTCAAAACCAATCTGAGAAATTCCAGCAACAAAATCTTGTTTGACTCAGGAGGGTTCAGAAGTTCACATTGGCCAGCTGGACTGAACATCCCAGACAAAGCAACCTATCACACATCAATGTTTTGAAACATCTAATAACCAAAGTAAAAACTGTTTTCCAGAAATTTATTCCAGCTTCTTAAGCATGAAGTTTTTCATCTTGGCCTTTCACAATATAAGTCTATTACATAGCTAGTGTGTGTGTGTACACACTCACATGCACACATCATCTACAATTTATCACATGTCTAGTGGGCACCACCTGGAACCCAAATTTACTGAAGAAACAGCAAAGCAAATGAGACTCAAGAGTTAATTTGACACAAAATTAGTCATGGAGGTGGCTACTGCCATGATGTGAAAAATAATACTGGTCTGTATTGCCAGTTAGAAGCACCTGCATTAGGACATATTCTGGTTTATGCCATTAGTAAAACTGGGCTAACACTAGATGCCTCTGCTCTGTAACAGCTCCATGATAAAATCAGATACGCTATCTGACACACCACCATAACTTACACAACTGGATGAAGAGTTTGGGTTCACAAAAATTTGGAAAATCAGGTGGATGTTGAAAATTCATAGGTAGGCACCTAAAAATTTAACTCTGGGGCCTCATTTGCTTTCTTGTCACAGCACTGACAATTTCTTTTCTATTTCTTGACCCTTCGTCATGTGAAGTTCTGCTGTCATAATAACTGGTCCTTACTAAACCTTCAGGAAAGTGTTTTTTTTTTTCTCCAATGTAAAATTTTCTCTTGAACACTTTCTTTCTCTACTCAGCTAGCATTGTCAACCTAATGACTAACATGCAGCATAAGTTATTTCTCTTTCAGAATATGTCTTTCAGGTGCCTTTTATAGTCCCTGTAGCTGTAGTGAACAGAGCAACCTTATCTCAATGTCAGTGTATTTAGGAATGGAAAATGTACTTGCTTCAAATGTAACTGTGATAGATACCTGTATTAAAATTATACTGAACTGTAGAAAAGATATGAACTGTGTCAAAAAAACCACCAAAGCTCAGGAACAGATTTCTGTTAACCTCAGCAAGAGTCTGATTTCAAAATTAGTAAGGAAAAGGTGAAGGAATCTGAAGAAAAGAACCCACCCAGTTAATAAATATTAGCTAATATGCAATAGGTACCTTAAAACACTTCAAATACATCTAAGACTAAAAGCTAACTAACTTGTTGTTTTTAAATAGAAGAAAAAAATAAAGGATATTTTTAGCTTTATTCTTTAAAAATTTAAGTCATTGCTGTCATGGACCTGTAAAGTAAAAGCTTGCTAATGAGATAACTAGCATGCAAATGCTTCAGAGGAGGCTCTGTGGAGAATCAATGGTGTTGTAACATATATCTTATAAGTTTTGTTGATTGCATTGCCTATCAATGTAATTTACTAAATACATATCCATYTGAAATTAATTGGTATTTGTATATTTTTACAAAAACATAAATTTCAAGTTTATATCAAGTATTTTTAAGCATCATTTTCCAAAGGGGGTATGAACTTTCCTATTGCTAAACTTTTTTGATATTTGATCAGCAAATAAAAGGGACCATCCTGAAAAGAGGTCATCCTATTAACACATGGTAGTTTTAAGCTTTACTTTGGTAAATATCAGCTGGACTCTGTATCACATGAACTACTATCAGGTTTATTATAATAGTTCTTTTGTTTCCTTACCCCCAGTCTTTCGTAATATTATTTATGCAGAGATAGTTTAGATAGCTAGTATCCACTCTTCTCAAGCAGACAGGTATGCATGAATGTTTCTCTTTTTTGCATCGTAGCATTGAGGGAAAGATTATCAGTGCTGGAAATGTGGCACTACAAAGGAAAGATAATTTTGGTGAATTGGAAGAAACAGGAAGGTTATAATAGGATATCTGGTATTTTTTTTTAGTAAAACTTTCAGGTTTTAAAGTTCTTACAGGTTATAGGTTTACAGTTGAAGATGGCTGTGCAGAACATGACAATAGCATTATTTGCATTTTTCCTACARGACTCTAAGCCTTTTCAGACCAAGACTTTACTGTATTTGCTCATGTCTTTTCCACTTCAAGATTTAGCAGGTCCAGTGTATTCTGTATGGACCTGCACTGTTACAAAGGATTTATGTATCTTTCTACATGAATTCTATATAGCATCTCTCCAGATATAAATCACATCCAGAAAGTTACCAAGCAAATGGTGAAAGCTAGGAAAGTCAAAAGTGGCTGAAATCAAGCTTATTCACGGCATTCAACAATTCGCTGTACTCCTTCAAAAAATCGCAGCTTAAAAATCCTGTATTGAGTGTTGGCTACAAAAACAGATTCATTCATCAAAAAAAAAAACCTAACAATCTCACACACACACAACCCCACAAAAATTGATTATTTGTAAATAAGAAACAACTCTACAAGCTGACATTAGTTTTCTGATGGAGTCACAAGGTTTAAGTCTCGGAAGTCCTTTTCTGCTAAGAACATGTAAAAAATAGCATAACTATCAGAAGAGGCAGAAAATGTTTCCTTAACATCTTAATAAAAGGAATATATCATCTGTTCCCTGCCAACAATGAAATCCTAACCTGTGACAATCTAAGTATCTGATGAATTCAGATGACTAAATTTATTGTTTTTTCTAAGAAGCTAGAATAGCAACAGTTTACTGGCATTGGCAGAATTGCAAACAACAATAGAAGCATATTTTATTGAGCAGGTAGCAGCTACTCCCTCTCCCAGAAAAAGGTTCTGTTAATCAATCTGGTAGACCCCCAGAAACTCTTAACATTGATCCAAAATGCTGAAAAATTTCAGTTGCATGTCATCATCGGTTTATTGTTGGCACCATGTGTCCCCTTGTAATGCTCATATCCCACTCAGACCAAAATTACAAAACTACCTTAATCTTTGTGCTTTGAAGTGTCTTTCACTCCTTCAGAATGCAAACAATTTTTGATTTAGAACACAATATTTGGAGAACAAATGGAAAGGTTTTCCTAAACACTGGCATCATCAGTTCAGCTATGGGGAAGACATTATTGTGCAATAGTCTTGTTTTTCCAAAAAACATTATAATCCAAATATTCCAACTATTCCAATAGTCTTCACCACCAGAGTATCTGGGTTTCTCAGTATCCTTAACATTCCTGTCACAGAATTTCAGCACTTTAAGTAATTTCAGGATGTGTAAAGAATCAATTTGACATATGCATTGCATGTTGCCTGCCTTATGCAAGGCTCTTGCACCTTTCATGCACAATGAACCATATTTCTGTTGTCTTAGGGCTATTTCCCCACAGTGATTAACATGAGAACTGGGCATCACACCTAACAACCAGGAGGACCTCATTGCTTTAAACAATATGCCATTTTGAATACTACTTTGCACCATTTTGTTTGTACTTTTTAGACTTCTAAGTTAGCAATTACTGTGGTCCTAGGCTTTACTGATCCCTATTTTCCATATTTTAAAATTGTCCAGGACAAGTTTCAGGATCAATAGAGTACACAGAACACTTTGATCCTGACTAAAACAAAGAGCAGGATCATTACATTCCCACATCTTTATGTCTGTCACACATATATGACACCCTCAACAACACACAACAAAGCATTAGCTTGGATCAACAGACTTCACATTTGAAGAAGCTGTTATGTTTCTAACTTTGAAAACTTAAAACTGTTACTGTAAGAAAATCTAATACCTTCACACAAAGATTTTTCCAGTCTCTGGTAAGAGCAGAGCAGGACCTTGAGGAACACCTCAGGATTGGAGGCCAATTTCCTAGGCTGAAAGTTTTCATCATTCTTGATTGACAGCATTACCATGTAATTCTGGGGTTGCATCACTTGTTTTTTTTTTCAGGGTTTTGTTCCTCTCTCTCTCATTGTTTTCCTTTTCATTACAGTGTATTATGATTACTATTGCTGTTATTATTACTTATTATTCTTATTTTGTTGTTTTATTTCAATTATTAAACTGTTCTTATCTCAAGACAAGAGTTTTCTTACTTTTGCCCTTCCAGTTCTGTCCCCCATCCCACTGTGGGAGGGTGAGTGAGCAGCGGTGTGATACTTGGTTGTCAACTGGGATTAAACGACAACAATGCCACAGGGGGAATCTTTAAAGGTGAGCTTAATGTGGCCACTTCATTGAGGTTCAGGTGGCCAAGAAGGCCAACAGCATCCTGGCCTGTGTCAGAAACAGTGTGGCCAGCAGGAGKAGRGAGGTGATTGTGCCCCTGTACTCGGCACTGGTGAGGCCGCACCTCGAATACTGTGTTCAGTTTTGGGCCCCTCACTACAAGAAGGACATTGAGATGCTGGAGCGTGTCCAGAGAAGGGCAACGAGGCTGGTGAAGGATCTGGAGCACAAGTCTTATGAGGAGCAGCTGAGGGAACTGGGGTTGTTTAGTCTGGAGAAGAGGAGGCTGAGGGGAGAACTTATCGCTCTCTACAACTACCTGAAAGGAGGCTGTAGAGAGGCGGGTGTTGGTCTCTTCTTCCAAGTAACAAACAATAGGATGAGAGGAAATGGCATCAAGTTGCGCCGGGGGAGGTTTAGATTGGACATTAGGAAAAATTTCTTCACCAAAAGGGTAGTCAAGCACTGGAACAGGCTGCCCAGGGAAGTGGTGGAGTCACCATCACTGGAGGCGTTCAAAGAACGTGTATATGTGGCACTTCGGGATGTGGTTTAGTGGGCATGGTGGTGTTGGGTCAACAGTTGGACTTGATGATCTCAGAGGTCTTTTCCAAACTCTATGATTCTATGATTCTATGATTCTGCTCTTGATTTGACACTGCCTGATACATTTGAGTGAATCTAGGCAAAAGGCCCTTAAGTAGAGTAAAAATTTCATTTCTCCTTCACATGACTTCTTTGAGAGTGAATAATATTCCATTTTCCTTTTGCTAAGCTATCTGTCTAAAACAAAAAAAACCTTTATCTCTGTTATCACAAGTTCATACACTTGGGACTGAGCCTCTCTCTACAGGATTTCCCCTTTAGAGAATGAGCAAAAAGGACATTGATACTGAACATTTTTTTCAGTTTTTAGAAAAGTGTTGCAGGAGTAAGTTTTGCTTTTATTTAATTATTCTATGCTGCATCCTGCTCCTGCAAATATGATTATTTGTGGTAGCATCCCTGTTTCAGGATTCAGACTTACCCTGTGGTAACATTGAGGTCAACTGTTGTGGGGTGGGATAATGAGTTGGCCAGAGATTGATGGGGTCATTGGTTACACCTTCTCTGTATAGCAAGATCCCCAAAGATTAACAATATCCCCTCTCACACACACACAAAATAAATTTTATTTAATTTTAAAAGAAATTAATCATCTTTTGAATTATAGTAAATAAAAAGCTTCATACTTTCCCTTCCTCTTCACCCATGGCAGCCCTGCCTTGAGACATGGATTTAGTCATCTAAGTTATTCTTTTCATTGAATCAAGCAGACATAGCACATGCCTCTCTAGTCCATCTTTTTACTATCTCCAGCTGTCAAGATTGGGAGGTGTGTAAGAACAGTGCAAGAAGAACTTCCACAAAGACAATGCAGACTGAAGTTACAGCATATTGACACTGGAATTTTTTAGGCTTTCTTGATTTTCCCCTTATTTACTTTTTTCTCAAGAAATGTTAACGTTTCTAAGATGGATCAGCACAGTATCAGAAGGACATAAAGGCAAATGTGTTGGAAAGCACGTGCCTACAATGTGTAAAGAGTGAAGAGGACAGAATAAATGTGAAAGTGAAAATATTCAAACCTGTATAAAATGCTTACTTATGTAGCCCATGAGTTTGAGGGAAATTATAAAGGGACTTTCTGGAGAAGAATAATTCTGTTTATTATAGACACTTGTCTTCAAGAATAGCGAACTGATTTTAGAGAGATGTTTATAGAAATACCACTTCCATAGCATCAGTAATTTTAGAGTTTTATGTTTAATAATAGCTAGATTATTAGTCTTAATCACACAGATTCAGTGCAAATCTATACTATACTAATGAACATTTCCTCCCAAACAAGCTCTCCTGAGTTTATTTGAAATGCCATGGCAAAAACAACATAATGAAAACCTGTATCATCACCTCTTATGCTTTAACTGGTAAGGAGAGAATTTAATTTCACAGAACTGTCAGTCTACCTGTACTGACATTAAAGAGAGATTTCTACTTTTAGTCATCCAAGAATTCAACTTTTGGCATGTATCTTGTACATACTTTTTTATTTGTGTGTGTGTGTGTTCATCAGGTAAATGCTCATACATCTTCTTGAGCCAAGTGGGCAGATATCAGTGAACTTCTAGCTGAAATTTGAAATCTTGGAACAGCGTGGTCACCATAGCCCTCAGTTCTGGCTGCTGATCTTGTTTTAAACAGGAGCTTTTTCTTACCTTCAAGATAGCAAAGACAGGCTATGTTGATTTAGAGACTTTAAACCTTGCCAGCTGAATATTTTACAGGCTTGCAGGAGCTGCACATATTTACTTATCCTGATAGGCATTTGCCAGGAGGCAGGACACAGGAAATAATGTAAAAGTGTTGTAATTTTCTGGTGTGTCACCTCCTACCTTTCATGGTCCATTACTCCCTTCAGTTCCACAGAGCCAGAGGCAAAGGAAAGCTAAAACTGATCAAATGTGTAGCCTGATTTCTCTTGCATTAGGAGGAAACTACATGCACACTTGGTGTCATTCACTAATTGCACTGAAAATGAAACTGACTCTCTCTGTAGGAGATAATTACTGGTCCACTAGACCTAGGTTCAGCCTCACAAAATTACAAGAAATCTTTTAAAAAATGATAGTGGGAAATACAGCAAACAAAGTAACTATCACTTAACAGGATTCTTTCTCGGGACTGAAGACACTGTCTTTTTAAAGATTAAATATTCATTTTAGCAAATCACTTCAAAAGAAAAATTAGTAATTACTTAGCTGCTCTTTGTGCTTGACCACTTAAAACCTGAAATTACTGCTTCACTCCAAACAGTGGTCTGATATTTCTAGCCACTGAAGAGTGGACCCCAGTCTAAGGTAGATTCACAGCCACTCCGTGTGGTCCTATGATAAATTTGGTGCTCCAGGCTCTCATTCAAAAAATACTGAAGTCAATATCATTGTTATATTAACTTTGGTAGAGTCTGGAGCAAGTATTAAATGAGCATTGATTTATTTCCACAATAAAACAAAGTAGCAAATGGATATATCCCAGAATATCATGACTCCAGACATCCCTGAACACTTGCTGCCGTCCGATTAAGTGGTCAATCCAATACCCATGGTAGTAGGAAACTTTCCATCTATTTCCTGAAGTGCTAGGCCACGTCTTCACACAATACCGAGGGTCATAATTTTAGAAAAAAAACAGTGAAGCAAAGATACTTTCTTTTTTCAGGATATGAAATTAACAGCTGACTCCTGCTTCTGTAAGTTGTTTCCTGTCACTCTTCCGTTCAGATTTAAGGTTGTCAATGCCGTGCAGAAAATGGACGTTTTTAGTATATGCATCAAAACAGAGAACGTAACTTTTGCCATACAATTTTGAATTTGGCCAGGTCAACTGACAAAACAAATTTACAACATAAATTAATCCAGATCCAGTTTTATAGACACAAACGGATGGAATCTGTCATACTTGCTGATAATACAGACTGACAAGAGAGTACAATAGGTAAAAAGCTATTTGCTACACTGCTCTATCACAGAACCTTTTGAAAAATATTGCTATATAATCTAGTTTCAACATGAAAGAAACCCAGGAAATCTAAGCCTTAGTTCCACAAAGCTATTCTAAACATTTACATCAGACATGAGGACATAGTTATATAAGCTCCCCCCTCCTCTTTTTTTCTTAACCTGAACAAATAAGCAGCTTGTTCAGTGGAAGAATAGCACAATAGAAATGGAATTTTAAAAGTGTTTTTAAAAAATAATCAGTATTATCAGTTTCAAGCACATAAAAATTTGAATTAAATGACCCAGTACCATACATCTGGATTTAAATTTATCAGTATATTAAAGATTCCTGTTTCTTTTTCTGTTTTTCAAAATCACCTTCCCACTAGAACCTCCCAGTTCACGCTTTTCAGTATTTTCGTTCTTTATTAACAACCTACATGGGCTAGATTTTTTTTTTCAAAATATATACCCCTAAGTAATTTCTTCATGTAAGTTTAGGTCTGTCTTTCTGTGAAAAATGAGAAATGAGACATGAAGTACAGCTCCAGGTGGTAGCATTACTGATCACCATAACAATGACAGAAATGCATTTGCAAATTCATAGTTTAAATAAAAAGCATCTCTGATGTTCTCAAATTTTTCTGCATAATATGTGTGAGAACAACACTCTCATGTGCAATATGTAATTTAATTTCAGAGCCAACAAGCTCTAAAAGATTTTAAGCTGAATGCTATGTTCTTCTCAACTGACAAGGTCAAATTGCTTTGTTCAGAAARAAGTGCTTCAGCAGGAGAAAATGAATATGGGCAAATCAGTCTCAATCCAGTAAATACTTGAGAGAAAAATAATTGTACATCTAAATTTTACAATACAAACACTTGTCCACCCTCAGTATAATAGACTAAATAACACCCCACTGAAAAATTCTATCACTTTATTCTTGCAAAATAATTAAATAATAATAGCCCCCATGAAATGTATGGTAATGAGGGAAATTTGCATTTTTATCCACACACATTAATGCTGCATTCCTCGTAACATACGAAAGACTTAAGTGCATTAGACAATGTAGTCCCTGTTAAATTATATACAGAACTTCCTTAAAGTGCCTGTCAATGTAAAGCTCATMTTCAAACCTCCATTGTTAGAACATTTAAAGGCTAATCATGTAAGTTAATGCAATGCAACTGGCTTAGCAAACTGCAGTGTTTGCCAGAGGACACTTTACTTGGCATCTGGTGGTTGCACTGGAAATACATCATACATTCTGCAAAACAGACAAATGCCAAGGGTCAGACACATGGCTTTAAAAATTGTTCATTACACTGAACGGTTCTAAGAACATGAACCCTGAGAATACCAGAAAAAAATGGCTTCTAAAGGCTTATTTGCATATTTTATATATATGTCCTGGTTTTGGCTGGGATAGAATTAATTTTCTTTCTAGTAGTTGCTATAGTGCTATGTTTTGGATTTAGTATAAGAAGAATGTTAACACACTAATGTTTTTAGTTGTTGCTAGGTAGTCTACTTCTCAAGRACTTTTCAGCTCACATGCTCTGTGAGGTGCACAAGAAGCTGGGAGGGAGCATAGCCGGGACAGCCAGCCCAGCTGGTATTCCATACCATATGATGTCATGCTCAGCATATAAGGCTGGGGGAAGAAGAAGGAAGTGGGGGACGTTCGGAGCGATGGCGCTTGTCTTCCCAAGTAACCGTTACGCGTGATGGAGCCCTGCTTTCCTGGAGATGGCTCAACACCTGCCTGCCCATAGGAAGTAGTGAAGGAATTCCTTGTTTTGCTTTGCTTGCATGCGCAGCTTTTGCTTTCCCTATTAAACTGTCTTTATCTCAACCCACGAGTTTTCTCACTTTTATCCTTCCGATTCTCTCCCTCGTCCCACTCAGGGGAGAGTGAGCGAGCGGCTGCGTGGGGCTGAGTTGCCAGCTGGCAACAATATATTAAYATGTTAATCCTTATACCAGTTTCTGAACTCTAGATAAAAGAAATTTCAGTAAGAAAGAATCTTAAAAATGGTCCACATTTTATACCAAAAATGGTATAAAAATGTTCCTAGTATTTTTCTTTACTTTAGCTTTGTTACAAGTTGAAGAAGTATGGGATAGATAACTGGACACGGAGGTGGCTTGGAAACTGGATGAACTGTTGGGCTCAAAGGAATCAATGACACAAAGTCCAACTGGAGGCTAGTCATTAGTGGTGCAGGGGAGGATACCGGAGCCAATACTGCCTAACCTCTTCATGAAGATGGGTCAGAGTGTAACCTCAGCAAGTTCACTGATGTTACAAATTGGAAGGAGTGGTTAAATAGATCAGATGGGTGTGCTGTCATTCAGAGGGACCTCAACAGTCTGGAGAAATGGGCTGGCAGGGACCTCTTGATGTTTAACAAGGGGAAATGTAAAATCCTGCACTTGTGGAGGAATAACTCCAGGCACCAGATCAGGCTGGGGCAGAACAGCTGGAAAGCAGCTTTGCAGAAAAGGACTGGGGGTCCTGACAGACACCAGGTTGAACATGACACAGGAATGTGACCTTGCAGCGAAGAAGGTTAACAGTATCCTGGGATGCATTAGGAGGGGTGTTGCCAGCAGGTTGAGGGAGGTGATTCTTCCCTCTACTCCAGGACATGGCCATAAGGATGATGATGGGACTGGAGTATCTCTCATATGAGAAAAGGCTGAGAGATTTGGGACTGTTCAGCCTGCAGCAGAGAAGGCTTGAGRGTGATCTTATCCATATATACATATTTCTCATGAATGGGAGTAAAGAAGACAGGGCTGTTGTCTTTTCCACTGGTGTCCATCAACAGGGCAAGAGGCAATGGCACAAAAACCAGGAAGGCTCCCTCTGAACATCAGGAAGCATTTTTCTCACTGTGAGAGTGACTAAGCACTGGCACAGTTTGCCCAGAGACATTGTGGAGTCTCCACACAATCTTGTGAATATGCGATTCTGTTTTAATGCTCTGAGCATTCACAGACAGAATTTGCGTTTCAGGTCCTTACATTGTATTTGGTGAAGGTCAAACACAGATTACTATCATCTAGGCCTGTTTTTATTGATTCAAATCTGTGGTCACATAAAGTTTTATGAAAGATGATGTTTTTTTAGTCTTCCTATGTTTGTTCTAAGCTGCAAAGGCACACCTCRGTATTAGACTCCACAAAGGTTGACTTACATAGGCATCCTTTTTGACAGAAGCAAGTCTACGGGTGGGGTGAACTCATACAAGGGCTCCTGACTATGGCTAGAAGGAGACCACCCTAACTCAGCAATCACCTTGAAACAGCAAAGCTTTTCTGAAGTAGACAGAATTCTGGGTCACATTCCTACTTTTCTTATTCTGCTGTGGGACATCGTCTGTGAGAATGGCAGCAGCACAAGATTTGTATCCCTCTGCAAGTCAGACAGGTAAATTTTGTACAAAGCCAAATGGGACAAGAGTATACTGACGTTCTGCCACAGAGCGTATTAAGGTTCTGCCTGCTTAAGAAATCACAGTAGGACAACTGGTAATGGCAAAGTATTTGCAGATCCTTAAAAACAAAAAAAGTAGTGCAGATACTATATATTAAGCATGAAACTTGTGTAAAAAGGCACAAATTCAATGCTCCTTTTGAGTTCAGCATGTTTATGTCAAACTAGGATTTGACTTCGCCTGAATTTTGCGTTACGTGCGGGTATTTTAATTTCACTTCATTGTTAGCAGTAGCATTTTTTAGAAACATATAGCCAAAATAACTTAAAAACTCAGCAAGAATTAAATAGCTATTTGTTCTTGGGACTTATGGAAAGGTTTCTAGTCTTCAGTAGCAGAATCAGTTCTCCAAGGCAGATCTTTAACTAAAATAAACCTTTTATTTTTGCAATTCCTGTCAGTGAGTTAAACACACAATATTTTATGCTAAAAGCTATTCCTACCTCTGTTCATGAATTTAACAGCTTTGCTAATATTTCTACTTTGACATCTGGCATTTTCATATATTCCTTTGGAGCCTAATTAATGCTGCTTTAGTAGAAGCTTGTACAGGATTCTATTATGTGGTGAAATGGAAAATGAAGAATCTTTTGAAAGCGAAGATATTGTCCATTTTCCAGAAATACATTTAGTTCTTGCAATTTGAGAACATCCCCCCTGCCTCCTGAAACATCCACAAAACTAGTCAGCAGAATGGCCAATCTATTGTTCTTTTTAGTGATACGGAGTGGTGAGTATCTGAACATCTCAGATTTATTTTTATTAAAGTGAGTTTTAAAGCTTTGTAAGATGGAACTATACAAACAGTTGCAAAGCTTTGTTTGGCAGTAAGCAAGTAAAAGAAGAAATTAGAAGCAAGTAGAAATTATTAAGTCAGGGTCTCATATCTCCAGGAAAAAGAAGAAAACCAAAAGATTTGGTGATAAAACTCTATTGTGCTTTAACCTATTCAGTCACAAATATGTGGGAAGGAAAGCCAGTACCACAGTCTGCTAAATAAGCATTTGTACAATGATATAAAAGCCTATAAAGACTGTAGCAAAGCAGCAATGTAAGTAAATGTGCTATATGTGTTATACTAGACTAATTCATCCTACATTTGCAGGATGTAAAGTTCAGCAAGCACTGAAAACAAGCAGGAGAGAAAGAGCTACAAATTCAGAAAACTTCTGGAAGAAAAAAAGGAACTGTAACAATTCTAAAAAAAAAACTACTCAGGTTTGTTATGGCTTTAAAATTAGTTTCCTTCAGAAGGAAATCTATATATATGTCCAGGTAGCATTCCCCAATTATATTCAACAGTGGTGTTTGTTATATAGTTCATAACTGAACATGACAGTTAAATACATCAGAAACAATGGATCTGAAAGATATGAGTATGAAATAGGAGCTGAAAAATATAGAAGAAGAGAGACAAGCAAGGCCTGTTTTCCATATTGGGGTAAGTTTCCATATTGAGAGAATTTCCATATTAAGGAAAATATTTTGGCTGCTTGAGTTAAGCAGATGTTCACAGTGGACTGTCTCAACATTTGAAGACTGAAAAGCTGGCTCTGTGCTTCCAGACCAAAACCATGTGTTCTCTGAAAACAGCAGTTCAGATACTGTTCAATTTGAACAGAATAAACTCAATGTTTTGTTTGTCTGTTCATCTTTTTAAGCCCATTTGACCCTGTTCCTTGAGAAGTTAGTGTTCAAAACATAGGATGCAGATTCAGTGCTATAACACAGTAAGACAGAAAGAATGCTCAAGTCCAGTGCCTGCATCAGTGGAAGCAAATGAAACCAAGATGATCTGACTTCATCAGCCATCTGGACAAGGCTGATGTACAATTGCTACGATTTTGTAGCTGAGCAATAGATACCTGACAAGCATAAGCAAGAGACACCAAAATGTCTTTCTACCGGTTTGCTTTACAAGTTGTCTTGTAAGCTGTAATGATTTTCTGTGCTAGTAAAAATGACTTTGCAAAGCTTTAAGTTATGATATACCAGATCTATAAGAAAGCAATATTTAAAAAGGCTGAAGGTCTTTCCAAATGAAAGGCACAAGCAGAAATAAAGGCCTGAGATGGCAGGAGGGAACCAAGCACTTAGAAATGGAAGCACCACTTGAAGCGGGACTAGAGTTTGCCATTCCAAATAAAGTAGCAAGTCCTTCTCAGAAATATTCCCAGAAGTACACTCAATTATAGTCTGCAACAAGACCTGTGGAAGGAGACAAACCAAGCTATTTGGGTGCAGGACATACAGACAGCAAACGAAAACAGCTTAGTAACTACTGGTGTTCCAGTTGGGRAATAAAGAAACATAAAGGACAGGAACAAAAACTATCATGGCAACTTTCCAATTTCCATGAAGGAATCAGTAAACCAACAGCACAAATCCATGTCTCTCAGCTGTACTAAGGGACACAACTGGACAGTAAAAAGAAAAGCCAAAAGGATGCAGKGTCTTGGCATTCATGGGCTGAGTGGTAGCTATGTTATTCCGAAGGCTCTCTGTGGCTGGTGTATATCCATGGTTTCCTATGCCCTGTACCAGAAAAATGCAACACCGTCATCCTGATGAGCACTGCAAATCAAAGTCTTAAAATGACTGGGATGTTAGATATCTTTGGTTTTCTCTTGGTTATCAGTTTTGTGCAAGCGGTGGGAGTTACACAGCCAACATMTAGGTGCCCTGTATCCCTTTCTCAGGTATATTCTGCTTAATAGGCAAGGTGGATGAAGGTTAATGATCTGCCCCCTGTCCATTCTCTATATGGCATAAGAGGTATTTAAGAACAGACACTGATAAAATATATTCACGGGAACACAGACTATTTGTTCCATAGCCGTATTCAAGAAAGTATATGTGAAAGAAATTTTGTAAAAGACAGTGCCTACCAGAGACCCTAAAATCTATAGAGACAGAATAGGAAACAAGAAGTATTGCCTCTGGATGTCAAAGGAGGAACAATAGTATAAAGACATTATCAAAAGGATATAGGCAAAAATCCACTGGTCTATTCTTATTTTGTTTACTAAGCTTCCAGAGTCCCATATGAGTGCCGCAAACCAAACTCATGTCAACTCTTATAATTTTTCATGAACCAAAATTTTAAGAATTTCAAGCACACAATTTAAGACTCTCAGCATTTAATGCACAATGGAGAAGTGAAACAAAACTGTCACCATATACACGTAAGTAGGCCCAAAGGAGATCATCTCTCATGTTGGTAATCACCACTGGTACCACTCTAGAGCTTAAATACCCCAATARCACACTGCCGTAACAGTTAATCCTGTAGCCTTTGGAAATCTGAAAATACTCTTAGCTGGTCTGTTTTTGTAATATTCTTTCTTGTGACACTTCTTTGGTATACCACATATCCATCTGAGTTTTGCCATTAATACAAGGCATCTAAAACCAATTCTTTTCCACCTCAGAATATGACTTTTTTTTTTACACAAGAGCTAAAATTTCTGTTCTTTTCACGTTTATCTTACTTTCTCTTAACAACTTACATTTGTTTAACATAACCTTTAGTCACACATGCTCCAGTTTGAAGACAAACCCTTCAGTTCTCACAAGTATGCAATATTAATGGCTTTGTAGTTTCAAAACAAGGCATATGTATGAGTAAGTGGGTTACAGAAAATCACTGCGTTGCAATTAGAAGGATAGCAACTACAACTGTGGTCGAACAGAGAGAGTAACAAGATGGAGGCGATAAATAGACATTCTAAAGACCAAGCAGTCATTTACTAAAAATTGGTTATTGTATGTGTTCCCTCTCTGTTTAATGCACTTAAATGCTAAGGCAAGAAAAATGTTGTAACTAATGGGTTTTGTTGAATAATAAGGAATTGTATCTAAAGTCATTGTGACTGTGTCCCAGGGAGAAAACAATATTTTATCAAATCCAGTCTGGTATCCTGTGAGCATTTTTTTTTCATCACATTTTCTGATAAAATATTTGAAGACCAAATTTTCAATTTTTGTGCCTTTGCATTCTTACATGGACCCTTTTTCTCAGAACAATCACAATAACCTCACCTTTGTTTTCTCCGCTGGTAGCAGTTATTCATCAGTAAGATTATCTGGGACACAGGTCTGAGGGTACGTAGCACAGATTCCTGTTTMAAAGCAAAATGCTCTTTGAGGTTTAAGCAATGGAAATGAATCAGCAAAACCACCTCTGCTGTTTACTCCAAGCTTTAGGACAGCAACGCCGTGTTTTGGCAGGTACACATTTCTGAATACTTGAATTGTTATCTTCTCGGAAGGGGAAGTCTGAATATATGCCAGGACATCAAGCAGTGGAGAATCTGGTAAACCACTTAACATAATTTAAAAGTTTGAAGTGAAAAAACTCATCCACTTTGCCCTTTTTTCACTTACAAGGCTGGGCAACACTTGCCACATTCCGAGTGCACAGCTTTCATAATTAAACCGAAGAAAAGACAAAACTGTGGTTGTTTTCATGCAAATTATTAACCTAGCAGCAATAAAGAAAGAAAGAAGGTGAGTGGATAGGGGTTGTTTTTGTTATGGTTTTGGGAGGTTTTTAAAGCTTTTTCAAAAGCATGTTTGTTTGGATCATCCTGGCTTTGAAGGGAAATATTCTGGAATTGTGACGAATTATGTACTGTTTCTCCTCAGTCTGATTGTCACCAAATGGACTTAGGCACAAAAGTGCTTTGAGAGGCCACCAGTGGAAACTATTTCTTCAAAACAGAACAGCAGAACATATCACACAGGCAAAAGAAGAGGAAGATAATAACTGCAAGCTTAGAGCCCTGACATATCTAAAGTGCCTAAACACAAAATTCAAACTGCGCGAGGACTATTCCGTTGAAATTACAATTGCTCTCAGGTTTGCAGGACTAATACTCAAAAAGATAGCAAGAAGAAACAAAACCAACCAAAAAATCAGGAAAGTTATCTTGTATATATGGGACGCAAGCACTAAGCCTTGAAACCTAAGTTAGGCCATAGCCTATGGGAATATGGGGTAGAAAATATAACAAAAACTTTCTGAGAGAAAAAGATKATAATGATAGAGGAAAGTACTGGTAAATTCAGTTGTGAAAAGTGCTTTACATATGGGAAGAATCTATCTTTTCACTTGGTCACAGAAAAAATCTTATTTCTGGTGAGTCTCTGAAGCTTACACTGCTGTTGTGTCTTGTTCTTTCTGGAAGAAACTCCTTATTCCAGGGGACAAAAGGGCAGGAAAGTCCTGGAAAGGCAACATGGGGGCCACTGAAAAGCTGTACTAATATCCTTGGCCATTTCTGTGTTTCTTCAGATCCTTGAGGGACTTTGGTCCAGAGCCTTTCATTCCTACAGCTCCATTTACTTTTTCAGTCAACATGGTGTCTTTAAGAAGGATTTGAAACAGCTGCTCTTTAACACTCTTGTATCTCTAGCCCAAATGTTTGTCTCCCAGTTTGAGCAAAAAGTACCCGYTTGTGACCTGAATAGATCTGTATATATTGGCTTGCAAAATCCATTTAACATTTCTAGGCTCTGTCTATAAACATTTACTCAAGCATCTGTGTCTGCTCTGAGCCTGGAAATCAGCTCTATCAGCCTACATTGGGATGCTTCTAATGTCCAACTGACCTTCACAGTCCCACAAGTTTTTCTTACCATCCGCATTGTCAGCAGTGACAACTTGACATTATTAAAGATCAAACCAAATGAGTTTTCCTAAAAACATTAACCTAAATGCTTTTCCTAAAAACATTAACTGAAAAAAAAACAATTTTCCTAAAAATATTGCATATTTATCATTCTGCCAACTAGTATTGTATTTCCTGGTAGTCACCAGTGCTCTTGTAAATCTCAGGGTACTTTAGTTTCTTCCATGGATTTCTAGTATGTACAGCAATAATGATGATGTTAGAGGAAGAAAGAAAGATGAATGACACAGATAAGTAATCCAGAAAAGCAGTATGATAGTGGGCACCAACTCTACACTTGCTGAATATTTCAAGACATTAATGAATCTAGAATTCTCAAATTGAAAGAAAGAAGGGATGTAATGATGTAAACTTTGTAGACCTGCAGCTTAATGGCCAGTTTTCAGAGGTAGACATGAATACTCATTAATTATCCTTTTTACAGTGGGGGAACAGCCAAAGTATTTCATCTGGGCTGTTTCTTTCTCTATTTTGAATTGCTTTTTACCTTTCTGTAAATATATTTTTCTATGTAGTTATAAAAATGGGTAAATTACTCTTGTCTGTGTGACTCTAATCAGTTGTAGAATTAAAGAAATTATTCACTTTTTCATTTTTTGTTTGKTTTTTTTTTTTTTTCAAAACTGTATGGGAACACCCAGTCACTCATTTTCATAAATTTCAGTTTCGTGTTTCAGGCTCTCCCATATAGTGTTTAGATTTTTAAGAATCACTGTTTGTTGTGAGCAAACCCTGGGGAGCAGCTACACACACTGCGTGTGTAGACACAGCCACTCACTCGTGTCTCCCTCCATCCCGAGTGGGACAGGGAAGAGGAAAGGAAGAATAAAAGCAAGTCAAGATAAAACAAACAAAAAACCAAACAAACACACAAACAATTGTTTAATAAGTGAAGGATAAGTGGAAGAAGAAAGAAGACAACAAAACAAAACAAATGATGCAAAAGCAATCACTAACCACTGATGTCCAGGCAGTGCCTGCAAAAAAGATGGCTAATCCCCCTAAAGCCCCACTTTTCCTTTTTATTCTGACCATGACATTATGTTATGGAATATCTCTTTGGGTCATCTGCCCAGTTGTGTCCCCTCCTGGTCTATGGCATACCCCCCAATCTCTTCACTGGTGGGGCAGAGTGAGAAACAGAGAAGGCCTTGATGCAAACACTGTCAGTAAAAGCTAGAACATTAGTGTGTTATCAGTACTGGTTTGGTCAAAAATCTAAAACACAGTACCATATGAGCTGTTACGAAGAAAATTAATTCTATCCTAGTCAGGCCCAGTACATTTTTATAAATAAGCATTAAGATATTCATTCCTCTACCTGGTTAGATGTTGGAGAAAAGATTTTTTTTTGCAGCTGAACAAATGCTAACACTGTGTAAAATTTTACAGACTTAAAGAAAACACAACACAATAAAAAATTATATATTTGTGCTGCTTTTGGCTGGGATAAAGTTAAATTTCTTCCTAATGCTATGTTTTGGATTTAGTGTAAGAAGAATGTTGATAACACACTAATGTTTTTAGTTGTTGCTAGGTAATCTACTTTTCAAGGACTTCTCATCTTCCCATGCTCAGCCAAGTGCACAAGAGACTGGGAGGGAGCATAGCCGGGACARCCAGCCCAGCTGGCCAATGGGGTATTCCGTACTGTGTGACGTCATGCCCAGTATATGAATGGGGGGGAGTCCAGGAAGGGGMGATCACTTTGGCTATTGTCTCGGCAGGTGGTGAGCAATTGCATTGTGCATCACTCGTTTCATATATTGTATCATTAATATATTATTACCATTGTTATTATTATTATTCCTTTCTTCTCTGTTCTATTAAACTGTCTTTATCTCAATCCGTGAATTTTTTTTTTTTTTCCAATTCTCTCCCCGTCCCGCTGTGGGGGGGGTGGGGAAGAGTGAGCGAGCAGCTGTGTGGCATTTGGCTGCCTGCGGGGTTAAACCACTACAATATTATACAAAAGCAAGCTATTTAATAAAATGTTCATTCTCTTTCTTACTGATTAGCTTAACATACATTTTATGACATCATAAGGTATGGAGTATCCCTYTGGTCAGTTGGAGTCAGCTGTCCCAGCTGTGTCCCCTCCCAACTTCTTGTGTCCCCCTAGCCTGCTCACTGTGCATGCAGAGTGTGGAAAAAGAAAATCTCAACACTGTGCATGCACTGTTCAGCAATAGCCAAAACTTCAGGGTGTTATCAACACTGTTTCAGTCACAAGCCCAAAACACAGCATCATACAGGCTGCTATGAAGAAAATTAACTCCATCCCAGCCAGACCCAGTACAGTGCTGAAGGAAAAATAAAAAGCTTAGAATGAAAACTCCACATGATTTTATGATACTGTAATGTACTTGAGACCCCACAACCATATCAAAGTGCCCTTGACATTTAAAGACATTCCTCTGAAATACGAGTTAATTTTGCTAGTTCTGCTATAAACATTACTGCAGTGAGTTGCTCCTAGCAAGCATATGTCTTGTAGGTCTTCATCTCAACAAAGAGATGAACAAAGATGCGGTACAAAGAAAGAAAAATCAGTACTAAAAGCTATGGCTGCATGAAGAGGGAAGACAGTCACTGCATTGAAGTTACACCCTTGTAATGACTTTCTTTCTACGGTACTGTGTGTGTGCTGCCACTCTTTTCAACGTTACAACAAATACAAAAACTGGCACCAAAAAGACTTCAGTCCTAAATATTTTTTCATTAAAAATGGGGGAAAAACACATTAATTGAAAATTGATGATGTAGTTCTCATCATTTCACCTCCTTCTTTCATCCCCAGTTAGAATACTTCTCTTGTATTCAAATTTCTCTCTTCCTGGTGAGAAACAACATCCTCAGTCCTTTCAGTAGGTACTATTCAAATTAGGATAAATGTTTTGTGGCATCAGGTGGATGGAATAAAATAAGATGGAATTAAAAATATCAGGTGTTACGATAATAAGCCTCTCCGCCCCCCTCCCCCAGGCCCTAGTTATTAAAAAGGTCACTATCAAAAAGACCTTCAGTACCCTTGCAAAGCTAATCTTCTAGCAAGTTGTCCTTCATAGAACCAACCAGAAAAAATCTGTAGGGGAAAAAAAAAATCAGAGTATTGAACATAGTTCTACTTCCAGGTACTCTAGTTTAGCTGGCACTTATATCGTCAGCATTACAGGGTTTGTTATGACAAATGCTTGGATCTGGGTGAAAATAACGAATTGCTTCAATCAATGATTTCATCAATAATGGTGAAGACATAGGTACATGATTAAACTCACACAGAGCACTAATTGCAGGCTGAAAAGTCCATTCAGAAACTAACCCTGGGCATGTACAAACATACGTCTACTTCTCAGTATTCATTTCAAAATTATTGCATAATTGTATACAACAGAGAAATTGTAGCATATTAAGTAGTTTTTTATAAAATTTCAGACCAGAAACGTCACAATCTTGATCCAAGTAAATCCAGGGGTGCTTTCATGGGAAAGAAGCTACAGTTTGCATAACTTTTAAACCAGCAGCTCAAACCTTAACAGAGCTGTATCAAGGAACTCACATGAAAAGCTTGTTTTGAACAGTGTAATGCCTTTGGAAGCCTGCATAATGTGAAAATCAAAAGCATTTTTAGTACTTTAGATTCACAGTATGATTAAATAATACCCAGACCTGAGTATTAATCAGACATGAGAAATCTTAGAGATGTATGTGTTTTTCTTCTTTGAAGTATGTTCATATGCCTATGAAATATACTTAAGTTTCTCAGTGGTTAATATATTCTTTTAACATTTGAAAAAGAGACATTTCAGATGATGGATTTTTAGTTTTTATCTTTTCGTCTTTATATTGGCATTTGTATTCATGGAAGGTAGCTATGCAATCTACTGTTTGCAAATACAGGTAAAGTCCCATGGCAGCTGGCAGCTGCAACTCTCCAAAATAATTCTGTTTATTGACATACACCGTCAATAAAGTTCAGAATATGGTGCAAGTTGGTCTCTAGCCACAAGTCAGAAACAACCTTTCAGACACTCCAGTTACTCAACCCACAAAAAAAAAAAAAAAAAAAAAAAAAAAATCGACTTGCATGCAGGAAACTAATGGAACAAATCCCAGTAACGTGCATAAACTTTCAAAATGACATCAACACACAATGAAGTCATTATAATAATCCAAACACAGAATAATGCCAACACCAACATTTAACTCTGCCTTTGAGTGGATTCTTTATTTGTGAAATGTGGGTTGCTCACATAGAAAAGAAATATCTCAAAAGTATACCCTGTGATAAAAATAATCCCATAATTTAGCAAAACTGTCTTATCAGCTCCTGTTTTGATTCCCATTACAATCCCATTATTTCTGTCGACTTCTCCTAAACATTTTGTTCCTTCCAAGGGAACACCAGTGCTTTTAAAGTATACTTTCTCTGTCCAGGAGGTTAGTTTAAAAAAATCAGAAAGAAATTCTAAAAGCCAAAATTTTTGGCTATCAGCAAAGAAGAGAGAGCTTTTCTCAAACATGTCTCCACTAAGGAACCTGAAATTCCTTTTGTACAGGGATCTATGCGTTACCTACATCCCAATCAAACTGTACTTTGTCTGCAAGTGTATTATCCCCAACTGCCTCCAAATATATATCACATTGAAAAAAAAAATTATTCCAAACCTTAGTTTTCAGACAAATTCTGTTTTTTCACTACAGCTGAAGTGTCAGTAATACAAGATAGGCAACTAATTATATGAGAGATGGATGGACGCTATGGTGATCAGTTGCTACAGAAGAAATCATCACACTGCAGAAAAATCGAAAAGCAACAGATGAGCAAACAAAGTAAACAAATTCACTAACAATCAAAAAATTTCCTGCTAACTCTGGTCGTGCCTTTGACACTGAGCATATGAACAAATATAATGCACGAACACCCAGGCAAGACAAAACTCAGTGAAGTAGTCACCCAGTCAGACAAGCTCAGAGTTCAAACAATGCTTTTATCTCTCATCTGATACAGTTACTCTGATTTCAGTTAGATGTATAGAAGATATGTATGCTTAAAAGCATATACATTAATGTCTTTCACATATGTATACATATACATTTAATTTATCATCTCTAAAGAGTTTTATTACAGTCACAATGCATGCATTTTTACTAAAATGATAATCAAAGATATTCATTAATTGAAACTAAAATAATCTTACACACTTTAGCCAAAGACTGAAAGGAAATTTTGAGGTTATCTAGTGCTGATTCTGTAGTTAGTCACTTTACTGAAATAGGAGAAGACCTACAGCCTAAGGACTTGGCTTTTTTCCCAAAGAAAAAGAAAATTTTAAAAAGTCATACTAATTTCCGCCAGACCTTTTTCATTATTTTTCAGATACAAATTTGAGCAGTAATTTAAGAAATAGTATTTTTAAGCAAAAATATATTTGCTTCATTGTGAAGAATAAAATTAATTTTGAAAATTATGAGAGGAGCCATTAAGTAGTTAATGAAAACATTGACACTTTGGTGAAAAAAAAAAAGGATTTTACACTAACAATCTTTTTTTTAATTCTGTTTCTCCACTCTCTTACCCTCTCTTCTTTTTTTCCCCCTAGCATTTGTCCTAAATTTGTCCTAAGCACAGTCTCATTGATGATTTGTCCTGTATTACCCATCTACTGATAGAGTATCACTCACAGTTTTCTATTTGCACTTCTAATTACTTTTTGGTTGCTGGCTTTTTATGTTGTAAAAAAGTAGGGAACTGCAGGTGTTGATGATAATACCTAACTTCAGTGTAATGCATGTTTTACTGCTCTGTAGAGGTTAGAGAACAGATGCTGAGAGTTGTTATGTCAGTCTAGGTAATGTACTAATTATTGTGCTTAATAGAAAAGAGGAAACATACTAAAATAGTCTCCTGTTTCTTTAGGGAATACTCCTTTCTAGTGCACTGGTATATCTTCTGTTAGTGAGAGACACACATATGCTTACTGGAGACATGCAGCTCTATTTACTTTCAGTAAGCAGCATGATGTGTTTACAAAAATCCACAATGAAAATTGATGACTACTAGCACTTCTATTCTGTTATTACACGATCTAATGGGTTGCTATTCATTTCCTCCTGAATACACCTGCTAAACTATTTTTACCCCACACTACCATTGACCAAATACCTACAATCTTGTTGCTGTAATAATGTGGACATGTGCTAAATACTTAGCAATCACAAAAGATATATCTTATGTGAGCATAATGCTCTGGAAAATATTTCAAAAATATCAGCTAATTTGTCTTCCTACTGCCGGAAGCCAGCAAGCATTTTTTATTTTGTTATACAATTGGAGAGATGGAAGAGGACAAAGTTTTACAGAAAGGTGCAAAAGGAGCTGGCATCTGAGTCAGGATCAAAGCTTAGGAACATCTGAAATTCGTAACTATTCATGGAAGGTGATTCATATTAAGTTATTTTCTTTTCTGGAGCAGCTGAGCTGTATCGCTTTTCCTTCCCACATAGCACTGATTGCACAGCACAGGAGGTTTCCAAACAGCCGCCAGTGCTAACCTGTGTAAATATACACGGTTCATCTGCCTGTGGGCTTTGCATCCTGGCGGGCTTCAAAAAGCTCCTGTAAAAGAAGCTAAGGAAACCTAATAGCTCTAAAACTGTACAAAAGATTATCATATTATCCCCATAAAATAACTGGATACTCCAGTTGTTTTGTTTTAGCATTCCTGCCACTCAAAGTCTCAGAGACCATGTATTTAATTTCTGCGTGTGGTTTTTTCTATCACTCACTTCCCAGAGACTAGTAAAGGGAACACGTGGCGGGCAACGGGTTTTAAATACAGCAGATAGTCCCATGTTGTCAAGGACTAGTGGTTTCAGCCAACATAGTCTGAGGCAATCCTTTAGGAAGTCATCCACACTGGTGTTACATGACCATAGATGGCCTGTGCTTTCTGTAAGTGTAAAAAAACTTCACAAAGCGTACAACAAAAAATACTTGGGACCTGGTTTATCAGAAACCCCAAATTGTCTAAAATACTGGTCCTCAACAGATCATGATCCTGTCCTCATGGCACAAAGAGAGAAATACAGTCATGTTTGGGGTTTTTAATCACCTTTTTTTTCATTTACTACTGAGCTCATCAAATGGCAAATGTACTTAAAACACCGCTTAATTTAAAGTGTCAGACAACAACTGAAATGCATCCTAAAGGCACCAGAATAACTTGATTCTGTTTCTAGGGCTAACTTAGATAATAGTTTTCTATCTAGTTCCGATAACCTTGAGAAATTATTTCTTCAATAAATAACAAAGTTCGTTAATATTGGATAGAGCATCTATCTCTGGAAAACAAGTTGGTTTTAATGGGCTTTTCAGTGAAATGCCAAGCTGTTTTCATTCCTGAGGACTGCTGCCCCATATGTACTTCAGAGCCAACTCTCCCCCTCCAAATACCCATGAAAAGGAAGAAATGTAAGGATATTTTTTTAGCRGGATTGAAGTACACCATCATTCATTGCAGTTATTAACTAACTGGGATACGGATTACACTGCTTAACATCATAAGTGTTGCTTAAAAAGTAAAGGTCTTTTAGGTGTAATGGTTAAAGTACAGACTCCTTCTCTTTCTATATCATGTATTTTACACATAGTCCTTTCATGTTGCATTCCTTTTAATACTGTATTCTCTCCCTACACACACACACACGTATATATTAATACACCACTTCACATTCTGAAGTGAAATAATAGAAATACTAGCATGAAATCTTGCTGAATGCAGCAACTAAGCAAAAGATGTTTAGTCTCAAGTTTGGCCACAAAACATTGCATAATTCTGTGTCTGAGAGGATGACTTCTTTTTTCTTTTAGTGTCACACAGAATAGAAATTCCTCAATCAGAGAGAGAAGAGAAATAAAAAGAAATCTGACTATCTTAAATTGTTACCAGGAGAGAAGCGGATGGCTAAGAAAACTTAAGAAAAATCCTTTCGCCGATGGGTCACCACCCCATAAAAGTCAAGGTGAGTAAAAGCCATTACTAACTGGGCTCGTCTACGTGGCCCGCCAGGAGGGAGCAACCTGGTAGCAGAAGCAAGCGTGACTAGCGTGACTGTCTGCATCCGCAGTGATGAGGAGGGATGGCTACGTGGAATCCAGCCTGCACCTCCGTAAAGACAAAACAGAAAGGCACAATTAATCAGCTGGTGCTAGCTAAGCCATGCACAACGTGCCATGCGCAGCTTCTGGGCAGACTTGTCCCTGACTAGCAGTAAAGCAAGGGCTTAATCTGAAGGAACATCTATCTGCAAAACCATGAACCAGACAAACATGTATCTAATTATCATTACTAACCTTCAATATTAAAAATATTGCTTACCAGGTCTTCAGAAAAAAATAATTTTGGAGCAGCTGGGCTGTTTTGTTTATTTTGATTTTACTTTTTTAATAGTTGGATATTTTTATGCCAGCTTTTTTTCTTTCTACTGTATATTTCTGACACACAACCAGTCTTCAGTAAAATTCTGAAAAGCACCAAAGCAAGTCCAGAAGGTGGAATTAGAAGCCTAAAACCCATAGAAACAATCTGTTCTTGTAATGAGTGGAAAAAAACTATTCTTCCCTTATGACAAAAATGTGAGTTATGCTTTGCCCTCTAGCTTCAGACTTGAATCTGTATTTATTTGTTTTAGTGCTTAGAGATCATTTCAGGTTCCCATCTGCACCTAAAATACCTTTTATATCGTAACTTGTAGGAGCTTAAACACTGTGAGATGTATGCTAAATTCTTTTGACTCAAATCTGACAAACCAATAAGAAGTTGAGAGAATTTATTTTTTAAAATTCTCCACTATTATTTTTGAAATGAACTGGAGGGTCCTGGGTCACATCAAGGCCTTTGAAAAAGCTTGACTTTATCTTTAGCTTTGACTGTAGGGAAGACATCATCAAGTCTTTGTCCTTCATACTTTCTGTAACTTATAGGAAAGAAGATTGGTAATTGCCACATAGAAAATAGATTGTTTTAAAGTAAGAAAAAGGTTGTTCAAATTAAGGGCTGAGTCTTTTTTCTTTTTTTTTTTTTTTTTTTTTCTGAAGAATGATTGAAGTGGCACCCACTTTTGTTACCCTAGTAGAACAGAAATAAGTTGATGGAAGCATGCCAGTCACTGATTCACAAGTGAAAGGAAAAGACAAATTGCCTCTTTCAGAGATTTGCACATTTTGTTGAGAGAGACAACATATTCTCTGTTTTATTGATCTTCTTTGTCCACCTTCCACGGTCTTTTCTTGACTGTCAGATCATATTCCCTCTCTTCAGCCTTGAAAAGAAGTGATTTACTGCTCTGCTTAGTCACAAAAAGAAAAAAAAAAACAAATCCCTCTTACTGAAGCAGTTTCACTGGTGCAGCAAAGAATATTGGCTTCTCTCAGGGAAAAAATGGCAACATGAGTATGATTCAGTGATTTGGAAAGGAAGAGTCCTATGTTATGGTCCGCACTGACCCAGTTGTTCATATTTCTTTCATTAAACAATCATCACATGAATCAAAAAAMTGGAAAAAAAAGTTTTGATGCCTGAATCTAACAGCTTAAGTAAAGAGGACTTCAAGTACAGCATGGCCTTTAAAAAGGAGATTATCAAGAAATACACCGTTTCCTGCTGTTAATGGACCCTACCATAATATCTAGGTGACTGACCGATGATTTTGGGAAAAAGGATGCTGCAACAGTCGTCTTATTGAGCAATGTTATGATTATTTTCATGACAGTTGGCATGTACCTCAAAAAAACTAATGCCAGATGACTCTTAAAAGATTTCTTCTGTCAGATTAAAAAGAAAAAAAAAAAAACCAAACCACCAACCTGAAACTGTGGGAAGAGATAGGATAAATTAAAGGACCAAGCCAAATGGTTTTCCTTTTTAACTAGGTAACAAAAGCTAAATAGTCCCAGAACAAATTATTTTAAAATCTTTTTATTTYTTAATAACTGTTCTAGCAGTGTTCAGCTATCAATATAAACTGCAGCTTCTTAGGAGCTGAAGTTAATTTTAAATTTCTTCAATACATTAAAACAGACCTTCACAAAAGCCTTAATAAAAGGTAGTTAGTGGGTGCCTTTCCAGTATAGTAAACAGCTGTAATAACTTTCATAGGTCTGTGCTATATGAGGAATGAAATTTGATGTTTAATAAACAGAGGGTGTTGAATGTATCATTTATGAACAGAGCAATCTTAAACAAAGATCTCAATAGTCTGTTTCACAGAGAAATTTTACTGTTCAAGAAGATGTATTTATTATGGTACAAACCAGCTCCCCCACAAATTACCGGCTTCCAATTTTGAAGGGGGACATTTCAAAGAATTATATGTTTCGCAGAAAATAAATGGAAAAAAGTAGCCATATACACAAAAAATGTATGAAACTCACTATCAATAGATCTATCAATCAATATGGAGATTGGTCCCAAACTCAGTCATGTGAAGCCTATCAGATGGTAGGCAATTTTTGGAAATGTTTCTATGTAGTCTGATATGGACACAGGTTCCCAAACAGGTGTGCTGGTTTTGGCTGGGATAGAGTTCATTTTCTCCATAGTAGCTAGTATGGGGCTATGTTTTGGATTTGTGCTGAAAACAGTGTTGATAACACAGAGGTGTTTTCATTACTGCTGAGCAGTGCTTGCACGGAGTCAAGGCCTTTTCTGCTCCTCACCCCACGCCACCAGTGAGCAGGCTGGGGGTGCACAAGGAGTTGGGAGGGGACACGGCTGGGACAGCTGACCCCAACTGACCAAAGGGATACCCCACACCATATGGCGTCATGCTCAGTATATAAAGCTGGGGGAGGAAGAAGGAAGGGGGGACGTTTGGAGTGATGGCATTTGTCTTCCCAAGTGACCGTTATGCGTGATGGAGCCCTGCTTTCCTGGAGATGGCTGAACATCTGCCTGCCGATGGGAAGGAATGAATGAATTCCTTGTTCTGCTTTGCTTGCGTGTGCAGCTTTTGCTTTAACTGTYTTTACCTCAACCCACAAGTTTTCTCACTTTTACCCTTCCGATTCTCTCCCCCGTCCCACCGTCGGGGAGTGAATGAGTGGCTGTCTGGGGCTCAGTTGTCAGCTGGGGTTAAACCACAACAACAGGAATTATCCACGTGATGCTATTGTTCTTCATCAAGCTTGCATCCTGCTCAGAGCTCTCAGTACCAGCTGGGCATTCAAGCTATACAAAGGGAGTGCTGGGGCACTGACAGAGCTCATAATAACGGACTTATTTCCCTCAAAAGAAAGGCTGGTTTACAGTTCCCAACAGTAGTGGTAATACTGCTGGTTTCCAGAGTTACTGAATTGTTTTTAAACATTTACATGACCTTCTATGGATAAGCATTAAATAAAGGCTTTCTTTTAGCCTGATGTTTAAACTCTGACTTGGTTCTTGAGCAACCTGAAATTGTGTCAAGATGCATAAGCATATCTTTATCAACTCCAGTCAGGCAATGTGCAAACTTAACGAATGCTGCATACTATACTGTTCCTCTGTAGCAGGAACCAGTTTTACCTAGAGGCAATAAGATCTCTGCTAGACTCTAGTAACTGCATTCAAGGCTTCCATCAGATGAAAGAGAAGAACTCTGTATCTCTGATGTTAACATAATGCAATAACCTTATGATTCCATCACAAATCTCAGGGACCTGATCTGATCATAGTGGAAGTGAACTGTGGAACACACACTTACTATGAAAACCCTTGTATATAAACCTATGTCTGTACTGAGTTCTGAAAACCAAGAATTTTTTTCTTTTTAGGATAACAAGAATTTTTTAGAATTAACTCCTAATTCTGATGTGCATTTCTTTCATGCCATGCGTTAAGGTTATTCTGATTCATTTCAATGTATCATCCTGAGAGAATAAAATGTTCCTTTGCTATCCAGTCAGGTTTAAAGCAAGTTGTTCCACAACAAATTACTGTACCTTCATGTAGCACCTGGTTATAAAACATATGGAGATGACACAAAGTCTTTACTCCTTTTATGGAACTGAAGTCTGCCGTGACCTACTAGTCATCTCTACTCTGAAGGAGGAAACCTAGACATCTGACTGATCTATGCTTACCACATATTTCTTAAGAAGGTAGGCTATACTAGAGGTCTAAAAGTTATTGAGAATACAAAGAGTTACAAAGGGAGTGGTAACAGTTATTTCTAATTCAATTTCTTTTATTTCACGTAAGGAGAAGATGGCAGATTTCTGCTATCTCAGAATAAGCACTCTACTCAGACAATTCTACACTCAGAATAAGATGACCACAGGGAAAAAAAAAATAAAAAAACTTTGCTATAGATCCAGATGAGTTATATTGCTTTTTAGAAAGCTCAGTTCTGGATCCACAAATTCTCCAAGTAAAGATTTTATCTCTAAATTCAGATCCAAATCTGGAAATCTGGGTCTGGATTTTTCATGAAAATGAAACCTGCTTATGAGCTAATTACAGTTGTAATAACATTCATAAAGTAATATACAAGAATCATATGAATAAGAAAAAAGAAGCAGAGGGGTAACTGAAAAAAGAGCAATACATATTGTCTTGGAATTATTAGTATAAAACAGATGTTTATACAAAGACATTATGCAAGTTAGAAATTACAAATATGGGAGTATTCCTGTGACTGTTCCTAAGAAAGCTTAGAAGGTAAGGTAGAGTAAAACGAATATGTCATAAATCAAAGATTCATGTAGATTGAAAGGGATCTCTGCTGTTCACCTATTCCAAATCCCTGCTCCAGTCAGGGCCATTTAACAGATTACTTACTGCTTTGTCCTATCAAGTTTTGAGTACCTCCATGAATGGAGATCCAAGTGTTTCTGTGGGCAGCCAGAATTTGACCACCCTCCTGGTAAACATTTTCTTTATTTGTATCTACTGAGAATTCCTTTGTCCTGTCACCGTGCATCTCTGAGAAGAGTCTGTCTCCCTCTTTGTAGCCTCTCGCCAGGCAGCTGCAGACAGCAGAGAGATCTCCCTGTCGCCTCCTCTTCCCCGGGCTGAACCAGCCCAGCACCCACCGCCTCCCCCTGTGCACCCTGTGCTCCAGCCTTGACCGTCACGGGGACCCTGCGCTGGACTCGTTGCCRTATAGCGGAGTGTGTCCCAGGCTTTGTGCTTCCTGCCACTGTCACAATGCCCATTTTCATGAGACAGATCTTGTCAAACATTAAAAGAAATAAGGCAAGTCAACCTGAACTTATTGCAGGTCCAAGCTTAAGCTGATGCTGCAGAACAAGGTCATTACCTCTGAAATAACCCTTATCTCAACATTACCTCTTAGTCTCAAAGTGACCTGTGGTAACTTAGTATCCTCCAAAATGCAGGATGGGGAAACAGGTGTAAGAGCAAAGTTGCTTACCATGATGGAATCAGTATAGACATAATTGTACACACTCACGTTGGGATTTCATATGTTGTATTATAAATTTGGACAGCATCAAGAAGAGAGAGAACACATGGGGAAACACACACTTAGAAAAGGCAATGAAAAAATATTAGTTTGTTRGTTACTGGGCAGCCTAAGAATGAAAACCTTATTGGAAAATGGGGGTCTTGTTACAAATACCGCAATAAAATAAAGTCACGTAAGTGGCCATTATAATGTAGTTAGCTTGATTTTACAAAGTATTAGGACAACTTGCAACCATAGAGAAAGTCAAATGTTATTAATCCAGCTTCATGAAAATGATCCTAAAGTCCTCAGCACAGCCAGATAATCTAGGAGGCTAAATTTAAACGCACAGCTTTTCAAATGTGTACTGTAAAAACACAGGCAGTAGAGGAAAGAAAAACTGTCACACATTCATAAAGAATGGTGTGCGGGATCTCTTTAATCCTAAAATACACTTTAAAAAAATTTATCTTGATCTACTCTTTAAAGTAGAATAGTAAACATATATAGAAGAATAACTCTGACATCAGGACAAAGTTCAAGGAAAATGTGACATTTGAGACATAATCCATATGTCCATAATACATATATGTATATGTGGAAACATATATAAGTAAGCATGTGTTTATATAAAACTATAGTCAAGTAATTGTTTCCTGTACAGCCACAGAATTTTTTCCTGATTTTCACATTTCTCTGTTGTTCATTCACCCCCCACATTTTGTGTTCTCTGTGGGAATTCTGATCCTACAGGGAACAGAAACCCAGATCCTTTATAGATTCAGTACAAACATTAAACACGAGCAGAATGCTCTTGGTCCCCTTTCCTGACTCTGATCCCTGGAGCTGAGAGCACTCTGCAAGTTCTCATCTCGCRGAGGTCTGCTTCTGGTTTTCCTTCTACAAGCAGTTCTGCTGTGGCACGTCACAGATACCTCTGGCTAGTGGGTCTTAACCGCAGGCGCTTCCACTGTGTACTGACAACACCTGGCAATGATCTAGAGGGGATATTTGAGAAGAGAAGATGATTTGATTCTTTAAAGGTGTCCTGGTTCCGGCTGGGACAGAGTTAACTCTCTTCCCTGTAGCTGGAGGGGGTGCTGTGTTTTGGGTTTGGCGATGAAAGGAATGTTGATGGCCCATTGATGCTTTGGTTGTTGCCGGGTGGTGCTTGCACCAACAGCCTCCCCTGCCCTTCGAGGTGTAGGGGGAGTTGGGGGGAGCACAGCCGGGGCGGTGACCCAGCTGGCTAATGGGGTATTCTATACCATGTGACATCATGCCCAGCTTAAAAACTGGGGACGCTTCCTTCACGGTGACAGCGCGCGGTTCGGGCGGTTCGGGCGGTTCGTTCGGAACACGTGGGGGTGAGCAGTTGCGTTGTGTATCGCCTGTCTTGTATATTCTGTTATTGTTGTTATCATTGTTATTATCATTGTTCTACTTTGTTTTAGTTCCATTATTAAACTGTTTTTATCTCAACCCGCGGGTTTTCCTCCGTGTGCCCTCCCGATCCTCTCCCCCATCCTACCGGAGTGGGGGGTTAGCGAGCGGCTGCGTGGTGTTTAGTTCCTGGCTGGGGTCAAACCACGACAAAAGGGCTCCATAACTTTGCAATTGTTTAGCTCAGCTTTAGTTATCAGCTATTCTGGAAGCCATAAGACTGTTTTATTAATGTATAGAAGTGAGATTTCCTATTATCCATTTCATTGTCAGGCATGAATTAATCGAGAGAAGTGCAAATCTTGTGTCCCGGTTGTTCCTCTCTTTCTACTAAGATTGCCTGATGAGGTGTGCACTCACTTTTCAGGGGACTTGAACATGCTCCCCAGTCTATGATTCCCTGAAATGTAGTATAGGTTAAATAATTCAAATTTCATGTCAGAGATGACATTTCCAAAATCATTATTTTAGTGATCAAGGCTCCAGTTGGTGCATCCACACTGCAGTACAGGCTTGTTGTGCCCTAGAAATCTATTTCCAATATAGATACCATGGCCACATGTTAGTTGCACAGCTGGATGAGACCCTTGTGCACATACCGTGCTTTCCTTGGAGGGAAACTTAAACACACAAGCCAACAGTCAGCCAAAATGTCCACTGTTTTGGACAGTGCAAAGGCCAGGATTCAAGGATGCAAAACCGAACATACATTGCACATAGAATAGGCATGGTCACCAGCTTTCAACAGAAGATATCAGATGAACCAGATCTACTTCATAAATACCATTAAAACAATAGGATTTAGTCACTTTCATTGACTGAAGAACTRGACCTAAATACCTAGGCTGGTTTTGAATGCAGGATTAACACACATTAGCACACGTTCTTTCCAGTGGACTATACATCAACAATCCACCCAAATTCAACATTTGGATTCATACCCACATACAAATTTAATGACTAGAAATCAACTCTCTAAAACAACTCTGTTCAGTCTTCTAGTGGCCACCCAAAGGGCCTCATGAATCAATTAATTCCCCTCCTAAAAAGCTCATGAATGAACTAGTAAGAAAAGTAAAAAGAAGAAAAAATAGAAACACATGGAAAATTGACAATATATAACAGTTTCTGAAGACAGATATATCATCTTATTTTTTATTTATTTTTTTAAATCATCAGGAGGCTTAACTACATCATTCTTAATAGTAACGGCGCATTACATTTTTGTACAAAACAGAATTTATATTACCTAAATGCTAAATAATCTATTAATAAACTTCCCTTCCAGCTACCAAACAATACTCCGTAGAAGATCTATAGATTGTTTGTTAAAGGTGAAGTGGTCTTTCAGTAATAAGAGGTTGAGTTACACTGTTCTAGAAAAGCAATTCGTAACCATGAGGACTTTTGAGAGGACAGAAATGTTGAGAAATGTCATAATTTTCCCCAGTCTCCTCTATCCTAGGTATACAATTTGGTAAAAGATTTAATATTTTTCTTGAAATTGAAGGGCATGCTGAATTACCTATTCATTTCCATTTAACCAGTATAATTAATGTATTTATTAAATTAGTCTGAATTTTAAATACTGCAGTGCAAAAGTATATTAATTAAATTTAATTAGAGTAATCTTATCTACTACAACAGTTCTCACTCCTTCTCTCTTTATGTTTGCTTATTGAAAAACCTCTGTTGTAAGATAATAAGGAGTTTATAAGTGCTGGACTACATATTTTTTCCCCCTACTTTTCCTGTTACCACCCTGTTGATTTAATTGCAACAGACGTRTCTGTCTATGCCTGGGAGGAGAATGTGATCCAACAGCAGTGGGAGCTCTCAGTCAACTGTTAAAGGCAGCTTTCAGAATGAAAATCTCACCTGACCTTGAGCCCAGAACCTGGCCAACTTACAGAGCAGCGCTAGTTTGGTCACATCCCTTAGTAAGCATCTCCCATGACAGCCTCCACGTGCATATGCAAACCCTTCCCTCTCACACTGCTTCTGGGAACCCAGCAGAGTGATGGACACCATGTCCTTGGCCAACCCTTCCCATATGTTGTTTCAAAAGGGATCCAATACAGCTAATTCTCATAATAGGAAAGGAAACCRAAAACAAAACCAGGTATTGTTTCATGTCCGATGATACCCATTTTAAATGCTTCCTGTAACAAAACTGTCAGTGCCACCCACAACAGGCATTTGATTTCTCTTGTCTAAAATATTAACCTCTCATCTGGAATACAGTTAAACTTTTACAGAGTATTTTTTCTTTTGAAAAGCAGCACCATGGTTACAAGCCAGTGAAGGGGAACACAGTTTCTTCCACAGGGAAGACAGCAGGATACTGCTACACAGAACTGGCTTTCCCTCTCCCTCCCCTCCAGATTTCTTCAGCGACTCTGACCAAGTTATTCCAACCGATGGTTCACAGCAACCACTGTGTCTGCCTTCCCAGTTTTCTAACACGCAGTATGAATTAACAGGGTCCTATTTTGAGGTCAAGCCAATCACTCACCTTTGAACTGAAGTTAAATAGAGGTAAAGATGCTAAACAATGTGAAAGTGCTGTGAAAAGGGGAAAAAAAAAAAAAGGGTCTGTGCTCTCAGATGGAGATCCTGAAATGGTTGTAACACCATCTCACCTCCCAAAGGCACTGTGAAGATAAATGGACTGCTCATCACTGAAGCACTCAGGTAGGAGGTGGAGATGAATAAATCTGTTGTCAGGGGAGCATCCAAAAAAATTGTGGAAAATAAGACTTGGACCACACACTAACTGATGAGGAGAAGAACAAAATGCAGCATAACAACCAGGCTTTTGTACTACCATTTGTTCTGAAGCAGTGAGCAAGTAGGTGGGGATAACACAATGCTTTAGTTTGCGTCACATGCACATCCCAAGGAAGCCACATTAAAGTTCTTCAGGCAGACTTAATTCAGAATTGTCATAGTTTTTGAAGGTTTGATTTTGCCTCCAGATTTCCATTTTAGTCTGTGTAAATGCTGAGGTTCTCATTGCTTTCTTAAATCTACTATATATTAAAGACTACTTCCTGCCAATTTTCAAGCTCTGAAACAGAGTTTACTTCCGTAACAACCTTGGTTGTCCCAGATCCTAAGGCAATACAGAATCAGCTTAATCCTATCAGTGTCAGTGTAGCTGCATCAGTTTATGTCTGTGAAGGATGTGACCCTAAAAACTAAGAGCTGACTGGACTTTGATGACAATACATGAATTTGCAGGAGAAAAGAATCTGTCAGGTTTCAACAGAACTATCCCAAATCACTCTAGTTCTCAGATAGCTCACCTGCTCCTTTAATTCAGTTACTTTGAATAAATCAAAACAATTGGTACATGAATGGTTTATTTTTCAGATCAACGATTTTCAGGGAGATGGGCTTGAAGTAACAATATTTTAAGTAAAAAATAATCTGAAATATGAAGTGTTAAGAAAAGAAGGGAAGCAGATTCAAAATAATATGTAGAGAAAAGGAGCTTTATTGATCTGTATTAATAATATACATGATTCACTAATTGTCAGGATCTCAATTCTATAATATGAGACTCATCTCTTCCATTTGGAGATAAAACAGGTTACAAATACTGGTGGGAAATACATGATTTTTTAAGTGCCTGTGTCACTATCTAAGTACTTCAGTTTTTCTATCTGTTCAATACGTTCAACAATCCTTTGCATGTTGCACATCTGAGATCCACAGCTAAAATTTTATTGTATATAAGAGGAAAGTCATACTACTGCTGACAGCTTGGTTGTGTAAGTGGGAGCTTGTGTGTGTGTGAGATCCTACCAAGGTTTTTCCCTTGTTCAATCAACATCAGAGACAGAGATCTAAAACACACTTATTGTATGATCTGGGTCTGTACAGGAACTTTAGACATAGGCACTACATCAAGTAGCATAAAACTCTTCTGTATCATCCAGTGTGGAGCCCTTGACAGCCATTATCATCCAAAAAAAAGTATATATATCACTTTTTCTGCCTTCTTCCTAATAAAAATAAATGTGCTTTAACAAAACTTATAATGTTTATATTAATGATAACTGGTAAAGAAACAGACAAAATTTCCCACAGAGCTGCACAGACAGCCAACTTCTAGAGTTAACACTCTTTGTGTAACAGTTTTATATGAGTTATTTCTTTTAAATACCTTTCTTTCAACACCTTTGTTTAATACATTTTAAGCAACAAACTAACAAACTGCCTGCTGACTCTCAGTAGTTTGTTTCAAAGKCAAATACGCATGTTGTAGATGTTTTATTTTAAATAATAGTAGGTAAATGACATTTGCTGGTTTTGTAGAATTAAAATAGGGTGTTGTAGACATACTGGTGATGGAAAACTTAACAGACTCATGTGCCTGAAGGCTTGTTTATTTTCCAGCTCTATCAGGTGGACTAACAAAACTTACTACCTTCCCCTACAAACTGTGACACACTGCAAAATGTCAGTTTCATGTGGAAGACACAATGACAAACTGCACAAACTGAATATCAACTAGACTAAAAGACTGGTACTTCTTTTGTTTCCTTCCTCAAAAACTGTGGCAGTTAATTAAGGCTTCAGACAAGCAAACCATTAATGCCATCACAAGCATGTTCACACACACACGCACGCACACACGTACACACGCACATGCCCACGCCCTTCTAAATCCAGCTTACTTGCCATCCTAACCGCTGCTGTCGAGCCACAGCTTGCCTCTCATTCATCATGTCCATTTTTTCTTTCTATTGTGTTCTYATGTAAGGATGCTAATATTTTTTCTTTTTGCTTTTCTCCATTTTCAAACCTCTTTGCTTTCTACCTCTGCACAAATTGGTATTTCCTTTAAAGAATGCAGCCTAAATGTCACCAGCAGCACCTCTCTCCTGGGAGCAGAGCAGGGTTAACGTTCCTAAGCAATGAGTAGATCCCTGCTTTATTCTCTGTAGCAAAACTCTAAAGAGCAGAAGCCCTATGATAATTCTACATTTTTTAAGTTACAGAAGCAACAAGGGAACAAACAAAACCAGATTTTCTCAAGGTTCCAGGTTGCGTATAACAAAATGTGCTCTTTTACTTATACTAAGCAATATTTTACTTTGAGCAGTCCCATTCATACCTAAAGGAGTTTTGTACAAAGTAAGATATGCCTCTCAGAATAAGAACAAAATCTATTTCCTGATGGAAAATACTGTTATATAACCCCTGACATGATTCCTCACATATTCTTTCAGTTTGTAAATCTGAGGCTACATCTTTCCTCCACCTAGAATCTGTCAGATCAGCTCTTCTTCGACCTTTTTTAGCTATACCCTGGGGTGTTTGGCTGTACTGTGGGGAAATCCTCATTGCCAGAAACTTTCTGCTTTGTAAAAAAAAGAGAAAGAAAGAAATTATGAACAGCCAATGTAACCTTGAACAGGTTCTGAACTACAGAATTTCTACAATTTTACATTATCGAGTCCTAACCAGTGGGAGGAAAAATAGCTCATGGGTTTTAATCTGCCATATCAGTCATGTCATTAAGTCTTCTTGTACCAACAGTACTAATGAGATGGAAAAAAAAAAAAAAAAAAAAAAAAAAGGAAATAAAAAGAGAGAGAAAAAGGCCTTTCTTCTCATCTCTCACTGGTCCTTGTGGGTTGTGGTAAAAACACACCATGGTATTTGTGAACTTGCTATTGCCTGTAAGGAATAATAGTGCTTCTTGAAATATTCAGAGGCTCAGAAAGCAAACTTGTAAACACTCTATAAAGAAGAGATCACCAAAATTCCCCAAACCATTGAAGATGCATTAAATCTATATAAAATCACAAATATTAACTAAATGTTAACTTACTTCTGAAAGAAGTCCCAAAATTCATGTCAAATACATAAATTAAAAGGTTTTTTTACACTAGGATTTATAAACTACAAGCAGGTAACCAACCAAGCTTAACATCAGCTCTTTTGTGGTATCCCAGAATGCATTATTTATTACTGCTGAGAGAAAGCACATAAAAGTGTAAGTCAGAGGAAGATAGATATGAATGCAGGAATAAGTTTGCATATCATTAACTTCCTCATCCCCACTCCTACCTCTGATTTCAGCAAGAGGCAAATTTGTCCTGCCTTTGTGCAATATTACAGGCTTTTCTCTACTTCAGGGGCTGAGAAAATATGCATGCCTATCTTCAAGCCAATAAACCGTGTCTAACATGTCAGCTTCAGAAATTGGAAAGAAGCCACAGCACCCCAGTGGGAAAGTGTTGCTCATCTATACCACAACAGAGAGACAGAAGGTAAAAGCTAGTTGGCAGCAGAGCAAGAACTTTGGGGGCTAAACTCCCTGAAAGTCCACATTTCACTGAATGATCTAACTGATTCTATTTCTGAATTTGAATTAAATTTCCACTATTGCAGTTGTTATTTCACTAGCACCTATGGTTGCTAATTGCTACATAAATTTACATGTTTTCTGCACATAGACACAGGTGTATCGTTTTCTTCTTTGTTTCAGTTGTCTTGTGTCTCAGTGAGTCTGGGATTCCAGCATCTCTTGCATTTCATAGCAAGTAACAGCTGAAACTGTAATTTGTCTAGTTGTAGAAGTTTAATAGTAGTTAATTCTGCACAAAATTCTACCAGTAAAAACAAATTACTTTCTGCATTTCACTCAAAATCTATAGGAGCCCCCTAATCCCCAACAGTGTTTGAAACTTCAGTTTCACTCAGATCTTCAACAAACTCCTTATAAACGGCTCCCAGTCCTTGAAACGTCCATATATAATTTTAGCAAATGCGGGTCAGGGCAGCACTGTGACTCAAGTTATGGGACGCAGTTACTTGAGACTTCAGACTTCCATGAACAAATTGGAACCAGCTTTGTCTTCTCTCTTCACATTGTGAGGTCCTGCGGGGAGGGATCTGCAGACACATCTACCTAGCAAAACAGATCTCCACATGTGTGTGGTAGGTGTTGTTATCTCATACATGATATGCTGCATCCGCCTCTTTCTCCCTCAGAAGGGCCTAAAGAGCTGTCTTTCTCCCACAGGAATGGAGAGCATATATTCAGCTTTACACAGTAMTGCACAAGCTCCTGTTACCTAAGGACCTGAATGATAATAATTTTTTTCCTGTGCATGCCCTGTCTGAGAATAAGCTAAATAAACAGAWCCTGCTGACTGACAGGATTTCTTCCATCAGGATTACAGGACATCACTCAGTTCTAAAAACCAATGCAAAAAATTGAAAAAGAGTGGTGCAAATCTGAAAAGCTACAGCCATCTGCTGTGAAATATAGCCCCAAGAATGCTTGGAAATGTTACTATTATTTTTCTTCTGCTCCTCTGTACCAATACTACTTTTTTTAAAGGGCTACCTGGATCACTTGTTAAGTGCTATGTCCAAAAATCCCACACCCTTGATCGCAGTTGTCTGCTGTGAGAGTCATGTAATATTCAGAGCAGACCAGCAAATCATAACACTTCAGTTGTATCATCCAATGAAATGGATGATGGAGGTGCATATTGTGAGAAACTGTTTTTTTCAAATCAGGATATATAGCCACTAAGGTCAGATGGAGACCTCTTCTCTTATCCAAGATGCAATATGACCCTGTGCCGTCATGTTTTCTGAGCAAACACACAACATCCAGGGATAGGGATTAATTTAAGCTACTGTGATTTCTGTCAGTAATTTTCAATTTTATTCTGATACGAATCTTTTCAAAAGTCCTTCACTGCAACTAAGCAGGCATGCTTCCAAATGCCTCTCAAATCAGTGTGTTTGAATCACTAGTCTGTAACAGTGACCCTGGGGCAAAAGATAATAAGTTGGTCTGTTGCTTTCATTTTACGTCACACCAAAACTCAAGCTATGAAAGTCTCTTGCTGGTGACAGTGAACTTTATTTCCCACCCCACCCTCCCCCACAGTCCATTAGCACAGGGAAATATTGAGGTGCTGACACCCCCCTATTAAAAAAGCAGAATGACGGTGTCAGAATGATTTATTTCTAATGGGTTTCTGACAGCTTCCTCTATGTTAAGACAGCTCTCACACAAGAGAACATGACAGTCATTTTGGCATATCCCTTATAATGTGTGTTATTAATAGAGCTTCAGTTTATTGATTTCCCAGATAGATAATCATTCCTGAGTAGCTGTATAATGCTGTCTGAGGTGAATAGTAGGTGGCACTAAGAATTACTGGGCAAGCTATAGCAAGCCAAAGGATGTGGCATAAAGAAGCTCTGGCTGATGATATAAATGTATTCAAGAGGCTAAAGCTGTCAAACCCTAAATATCATATGATTAATTACTCTATTATATTTGTATGCCGAGTGAAAATAGAAAAGAAAACTTGGGGAGGAAAGGTGTTAAAAAAAACATAGCGCAAAGCCATTTACATACATTGTCTTCCATCTTTGCATGAGTCATGGCTTACACTAAGTTAAAGAAATTATTTCATTAAAGCTGGATGGAAAGACAATATCTAAACCCTTTAACACACTGTTCCAAGTACCCAGGTACTGGAAATATACATTAACATACAGAAACATGTGGTCTGACTTCTTATTACCTGCCTTTGCTCTTTTTCCAGAGATGCCTTTACCCCAAGCTGATTCCTGCAGGAAAGCCTCTCAAGGAATTGCACTGTATGTGTACACTCCTGTCGTCGCAGAAGCTCACTGTTTTCTTTGAACAGCGTGTGACACACAAAATTTACTTTATTTGACAGGTGACATCAGAAGCAAGACTGGTATGTGCAAGTAGTCCTTGAAAGCAAAGAATATGAGAGATTGTTATTGCTGATTTATATTGCTACTAATTATATGGTTAAAAGCATCTAAATCCTTAAATAAACTTCTGGATTTCTAAAGAAGCAAGCTGGCAGTCCAGAATGAGTGCAACTATCCCAATTAACACAGGGGAGTGACATCCAAACCCCATCCTGTGGACATTAAGGTATTGACTGGGTGTCATACTTACTTTGGTAGTACAGACACAGAGAGAAGGCATGCAAGTCACTTTGGAAGCTAGCTAGATTGTAAGTCTTCTTTTTTCCTAGGGCGCATCATATTGTGTTTTTTTTAAAGCTAGAACTCCATGAAATAGGATTCATTTTGACTTGTTGAAAAAGTCTTTTGATCGAGAAAAAGCATACTAAAACTCAGGAACTCAGGAAATATAGTGGGGGAACCTGTTGTGTTATTTACATTTTTAACCTCTGAACTTCAGTTGAAGACCAAGTCAGTATCATTAGAAGTTGTTATCATCTGAGAGTAAACACTGAATTGCTGGTGCCAAGCCAGCTCCTACAGAAATATCTGATGCACAAAAAGTAATATCAGGACATCTGTCTCTTTAGCTGGCATAAATCAGCCTAACTTTATTTTTAAGTCAGTGCAGCTATGCTGATTAACACCAGCTGTAGATCTGGCAGAGGCACTCCGAAGATGAATGAGAAGTAAACTAAAGTCCTCCAAGGACAGTCTTTGCATTGATGAAGAAGTTTGTGCTACTGACGTTTTCTAGGTGGTCTTTGAATAAAGTTACCAGATCTCTGATTCAGTTTGACCAGGGCTGTGTGGCACGGAAGATAGCTATGGGCAAGCTACTTGTTCACTCGTTCTTGTTTTTCCTTTGGAGTTTTTAGGATGCAAACATCCCACTGCACAGCGAGTTTAAATGTCAAAACTGATTTCATGCTGCTTGCAGAGTCAATGTCACTTAACCCCTATRGGATAGGGCTCACAGACAGAGGTAACTTTAGGCTACAACACCTTTTCACAGTTAGCTGAAGCTTTAGAGTGGCTCCAAACCTTTTCTTCTAATTCTGTTTTCTATTTCTCCCAAGTGTACATATATTTCTGTAATACTCGGCATTTTACTCTACTGAGTTCTTAATAAATTTTGATCTCTAGCTGTGAGAGAAATGAGTCTACCAGAAATCTGAGGGTCCCTGAGATACWTTTCACTGCATAATCAGAAAGAATATGATAGAAAACATAGTATAATCTTTCCTTAAGAGAAATACACTAGAGTTAATCATACCCTGTAGAAATACCACCAGGCCCTAATCAATCTGTGTAGACGCAAGTACTTTTTGAGACTGAATCTGCTATATGTGTTAAGCTTTTTAGCTTCAGTGAATCTACCTAGTTAAATTACCTGATATCCTCCCAACTGGATGTGCAAAGGACACAACACTGGGGCTTCACAAAATGTGATATTCTAGTTCCCTGCTTTAGATTATTTTATACTCACCTTGAAAAGAGGTAATGACTTCAGTGCCAAATAATCACCTGTGACTTAGAGACTGCATACATTAGCAGTTATTTACCAACTGAGTGTATCTATCTACAGTATCACTCTCCTAATGATACTTACAAAGATGCTAAACTTAGCACTGTTTGCTAATTTAGAAATTTAAACGAGACTGTGTATTCTAGTTACATTAATGAAACATAAATGAAAATAATTTTCTGTATTTTCACCATAAACTACTGAAAGCCCTGGAGCAAAACCAAAAAATGCAAAAAATGTGGAGGTTTCTGTAAAATACTATTGCTTCTACATTTTCCCAAATAAATTCTACTTTCCTAGTGAGGACTGGGGTATGGTGGTGTAGCAACATGTTTGTAAAAATGCAAACTGCTTCAGCAGTTTTGAGGGAACAATTGCCACATCAAATGAAATGCAAAAGACACTTTCTGTCATTTCATTAGTCCTCCTGCCCTTGCAGTTGCTAACATTAGGTACCTCTTCAGACAACTCTTGTTAACCCCTGCTTAAGAGCACATATTACTGGCATGTGGAGATGCATTACAAGACTACCAGAGCTCTGCCTGTAGTGGCTGGGCATGACTTCTTATTGTCATTCAACAACAGCTGGGTTATTCCGATTATTCATTATATACTTGGGATCAGGCAACTCTGTCCATTTAAGAAGAAAGGATTATTTTCCCCTCCTAGTTCTTACCCCACTGTAGCATCAACTCTTTTTCCTATCTTCTGCAACTAAAGGTCCACCAAATCACTCACGAGACATACGGCTCCTGGAGGAGGCCTGAAATCAACAGGCTCAGAAGGGTCACCAAAAGCTCTACCTAAAGGGTGTCAAACCGCACAATGCAAATGCAAGCAAATATATTCAGTTTGATTATATTTGCCATTTACAAAAAAGTATTGGAATAGATTCAGCAGTTGATCACCGCCTTGGGGCAAAGAGTGTTTCTTAGCTCTGACCCAGCAATAGTCCCCTTTTCACAGACTTCAAAGACATGAGTTTCCCAGCTTGATACTCTTTCATGAGTATTTGCTGATCATAATAACTTACACCTTTAATAAAGCAATTAATTCCTACTTTCCATTGTCACTTGTGAAAATGGGGTCTGAGCAGCAGTCCGGATTTAAAATAAAATTAGTTCTCATAACCAATGTGGGAAAATCATAATTTAGGCATCTAGAAATGACTTCAGAAGTGCTAGTCTACATCTTCAGTCTGCTGAATACCTTATAAAATTTTAACCAAGAGCATCATATGCTTTTGACCTTTTGATCTGTTTTACCACTGAGCAACTATAAGAAAAATAAGAAGGTGTGCATACCAAATTCCAAATGGTATATAACAAACATCTTGGATGTCAATTTTAAATGTGCATCAAAGGCATACTTTGTGGAGAGCTATTTCAAACCACATGAAGAAGCAGTCTTGCTCATTAGGATGTGTAATTTAARAACGCCATGGATGTGTTGAGAAAAGTGAGAATCATTTTCACTTTACATGTGGGAAGGTTAAGCACAGACTCAATAACAAATTTTGGCCTAGGTCTTTCATCTCTTCCCATTCTGCGGACTTGACTGGTGCTGAACTCCAATGCTGCCACTTGTACTGAACCAGTGCAAGGAAAAAATTTGATCTAAGATCTGCAAGCAAGTAAACAGTTATTTTAGGAACCAATGAGTTCATTGTTCAGAGAGAGAGAAGACCAAAGAACAAACACTCAGGAGACTTTCTAGCTGACTTAGGACCCCATTAAGGTTATCAGGCTAAATGTGAAAGCAATGTGAAAGAAACAGTTTTGTAAAGTTAATAAATGAATTACATAATTACTTAAATGTGCAATATTTCCCTCCCCCAAAACTTGAAAAAAATTCCATGTGTGCATGAATTTTCCTTTCTCTGAAGGAATTCACAAAAATCAAGATGTTGAGTGATTTGTAAAGATCTGATTTCATTGCAGTTTTCAGGAACAGTTTAATTCCATTCAGGCACGTACAAAGACATTCTCAAAATTTTACAGCATGTTATAAAACTTGTTACTTTTACAGTAGGTGTCTATTTCACTTGACTCTCACTGATGTTGCAATGAAAATATCAGACCGAAAATAAAAAGAATGTATTTGCAGTAGATTCACTGTTCTTGAGTATTTGAAATGTGTTATTTGAACGCTTAACTATCACAGACCATACTTAGGAAAAAAATAAGTTATTTCATAATGGCTATCCCTCCTGGGTTCTTTTTTGTTTTGTTTTGTTTTCTCTTTTAGATGTTCCTCGTGCCCTTATAATTCAGTCTTGTAAATAAATAAATAAAAGACTAAACGAAACCTGGAGAGGTGCAGTCACTGTAGTGCAGAGATTTTAACAGAGGATATTCTACCCTAGGAAATGCTCCGAGTTTTTAGTTCTTCTTTATACTGTTTTCTATTCTACTTCCTATATGGTAAATGTCAGCATACATCTGACACTTCCTGTACCAGAAAGCAGACTGACTGCGCTCCACACTCAGATAAGGTACTGCAAAGTCTCTGCTCTCCCTCCTTACTTCTATATTTGAGTGGTGCCAGCTGACCATCATATTCACAGGATCGCAGAATGGCTCCTTTTAATATCATGTAGTTCAACCCCCCTACTCAGCCATAATAAGCAGGTTGCCCAGGATTGTGTCCAGTTGGGCTTTTAATTTCTCCAAGGATGGAGACTCCACAATCTCTCTGGGCAACCTGTCCTGCTGTCTGACCACTTTCACAGTAAAAATGTTTTTTTCTTGTATTCAGATGGAATTTAGTGTCTTTTATTTTGTGCCCATTGTCACTGGCCACCAGTGGAAAGAGCCTCATTCCGTCTTCTTTACATCCTTCCTTCAGGTATTTACACACATTTACACAATTGATAATTTCCTGCCTGAGCCTTCTCTTCTCCAAGGCTGAACAGTCCAAGGTCACTCAGCTTCTCCTCATAGAAGAGATGCTCTATTGCCTTCATCATCTTCATGACCCTTGGGTGGACTCCTCTTCAGTAAGTCCATATGTTTGTACTGGGCAGCCCAGAGCTGGACACAGTACCACAGGTGTGTCTTACCAGTGCTGAATAGAAGGAAAGATCACCTCCCTTGACCTGTGGACAATGCTCCTACTAATGCAGGCCAGGAGGCTGTATTACCTGGTTCATACTGCACTAAAGTTGCTGCACTTTACATCAGGTGGGAGTCTCCAGATAGCATACTTTCTTTCTTGGGCAGAAAGCGTTGCCAAAATAGTTGCATGAAAGGGCTGTTGATTTGTCCAACGTGAAACTAAAAAAGATGCCYGTGGACTGGAAAATATTATTAATAAAAATCATCTATAGAGTAGTGTTAATTGATGATTCTTTATCTCATTTGGATTTTAGCTTGCTCATATTTGTATACCTAGCCAAATATTCTGGCTACTGGGACTCTGGAAATAGGGCAGGTAGAGCTTCTTATTCTTTCCCCTTTTATTGCCCTCTGTTACACATAGAGGAACAAATCAGGAGGGCAACTTACTTCTTCCTTCTGTGGTATGTATCGTTGAAAAAAGCAACAGATTTGCCATCTTAACGCAGCTGAAGAAAAGCTATGAAATTCTAGCTCCAGATGAATACATAAAAAAGGAATGATGTATGCAGCAAAATTAACAACCTAATGCCGACTGTATCTGCTGTAGATTCCTCCCGGGAACAACTGGGTTTGTTTAAACATGTACTACTCATTTATGTAGCAGCATCTATTCTTTTCACCCTTTCAGCTCATTTGAAAATCAAATGGAAATGTGTCTATTTTTAATATGCAAAACGTCATTCCTYATGAGAGTGAATGGGATAGAGTTATCCAAACTCATACTGTAAAATTAAATTAAATCTTCATAAATAATTAAAAAAAAAAATCTTTTTCTGTCATGGATATCTACAGAACTAAATCTTAAAAGTAATCCTAAAAGTTTTATTTTGGAAATAACTTTGCTTTCACTCTACAGTCATTATTTGGAACAAGCATATAAAGACAGTTTATTTTAGGAGTATTTGGAAACAAACAATCAAATAAACTCCCTTAACCTCAGCTCCCTGAACTCAAAGTATATTGCACATCATGTTCAGGTGTAGCACAAAGCACCAGCAAAGCATCTTTCCTTCCAATGTACCTTTTACCCTCCAGTTTGAGGAATCAGAAAGAATCACAATGAAGAATCAGGATCATTCAATGACCAATGGACTAATTTTCCCATGTTTACATATTTTAGGTACTATATATTACATGGAAAAGTAAGAGCTATAGCAGCAGTTTTACTACTGCTCCTGCTGGATTTCCAAAAAAAATTTAATTCAGATGTTAGTTTTCTTAAAAACTTCACACAAAGATGATCCATCAGTTGTCYGAGTGCTCATGACACATATCCATGGAAGCAGACAAGGTTTTAAATAGAAAACAGTTGTCATTCTACAAAAAAGGCAGGTTAAAGGTAGTGACTTTAGGTTCAGGAGTGACTTATGGGGTACGTTAACGGGTGGGTCATTTTCAGTACCATCACAAGTTTACCTATGAGTAAAGAGTTAAAAGATATATGAGATTTGAGATGGGTCATTACAGAATGTACCAAAAAATACAGGCATGAGATCACTCCCGTGCACATCAACTGCAAAATACAGGAGATGTGGTTGCAATGTCCAGGTTAGAAGTAAATAGAGAGAAGTATTCCTACTCACTGTAGAAATACCTTCATATGCGCCTGCTTCACACAACCGCTGAAATGTGCTCCTGGACAACAAGGGACATTCTTCATTATTTGTGCCACCAGATTTTTCCAAAGCGACTCCTAACAACTCAATCTATACAAGACTGAGTTTATCAAGCCATCTCTCGTCCGTGACTCAGATATGCTCAAAAAATGTGTATGCCAATTTACATGAGCAATGCAGTTTACACCAGCTTGGAATTTAGTAAGAATTTAGATTTAATCCCTCAAAGAAGAGAGATATTAAGCACATTTTTTGTTATATTTTTTATTCCCTAACAAAGTTCCATAGTTTCTAAGCTTTTACAGAGAAATACTTTAATGAAATGCTTTAACTATTTCTCTAATTTTCATTATGCTGCAAAATATTGTGACTGTCATACAAACACCAGAGATTCTGGCTATTGGGCCCGATTCACGACCTGTAGGTATCAATAGGGACTTCTTAAATTTCAGCATCTGGATTCAAAATTAGCTGTAAAAACCCCTGACTTCCGACAGGGTTTGTATCTCAGTCCTCTGCTACAATATAAATAATTGCTGGCATTTACTCTCATAATTAATGAAGAGAGTAATTAAGTTCTTCTGTAGGCTGTATAGTCCATGGAGCAAGGACTATGCACCTTTACAGAACCTTAATTCAGAGGAACTGCCTTGGGTGATGCACTTAACTTCTGCTTATATGGAAACCTTGCAATCATCCTTATTACTGCAGGACATGATGCATTTCATTTCTTTTTGCAAAATTCACACAGCAATTTCTCTGCCAGATGACTGATTGGTCAGGTCCGGGAGCTATGATATCACTGGTATTAGCGAGACTGGGTGGAATGAGTTCTATGACTGGAGTGCTGGGATGGAGAGCTACGGACTATTCAGGAGGGATGGGCAGGGCAGGCGAGGTGGAGGAGTTGCACTGTGGGTAACGGCGAGGTTTGACTGTACAGCCCTTACAGTTAGTGATGATGTGTTTGAGGGCCTCTGGGTGAGGATTAGGTGGATGGAGAACAAAGGAGATGTCATAGTGGGTGCCTACTACCGATCGCCCAGCCAGGATCATAGCACTGATGAGTTATTCTACAGGCAATTAGGGGAAATCTCTGGATCGGTAGCCCTTGTCCTTATGGGAGATTTCAACTTCCCAGACATCAACCAGGAATATCACACTGCTGTGACGAGCAAGTCTGGGAACCTCCTGAACTTTGTTGAAGATATTTTCTTGTCAGAAGTAACTCAGCGAGCCAACTAGGAAGGATGCCCTCCTAGATTTGTTATTTGTGAATAGAGAAGGACTCGTAGGGGATGTGATGGTAGGTGGTTGTCTTGGCCACAGTGATCATGAAATTTGGAAGAAACAATTATGTCAGCGATATTGAAAAATTTACTAGACAAGTGAGGAGAAATGTAACAGATTTTTTGGAAAYTGAATTAAAAAACTCAAACACCTCTAGCAAGAGATTGGGTTGCATTAATTGCAAACATTTTCCTCAGATGTTTTAGAGGTTTTTAATCTGAATTGTGCAAAGAAAAATTAATARTATCTGCTACCTGAGATGTGAATTATATTTTTGTTTTATTATTAAGATTATTAATTGTGCTTTTTTCTTGCTGAATAAACTGGTCAGTGTTGTTTTATCATGTATTTCCGAGTCCTACATTGAACTGTGGATAAATGGCTAACAGTGAGCCCTGCCTCCTCACCTCCAGTATCATTACAGAGAGACTCGTGCTCTGAACACATGGTGTAAGTGGAGCCTCAATCATTTTTTAACACTTTTTACAATTTCCCTCAGATTCACTCTGAGCACAGGATTAAACATACCATGTACATAGCCTTTAAGAGCCACTTATAGTAACAGCCTTGAATACAACTCAACCAGGCTTCTTATTAGCTTGGACTGGTCTGGAGTTGACCTAGAATGAAGAACTTTATTAAAGCCACTGGATTCATTACCAATATTTACACTGAGTCATTAGGAATATGTTGTCTCTTTCTTAAGTAAAGTATGTAAGAGTAAGTATATAATGCCACCTTCATCATCTTTCTGGTCCTGTGAGGAATTCCTTATTAACTGAATTTCAAAATTCACTGAATATGTTTTATTATGTACATTGCTCTATATATCATCACCATTGAAAAGTGCAATACCATATATCATTATACTTTGCCATATTTCCAGACATATAGACATCCAAGAGAAAATAGCTGAAGAAGAAGCTTGCATGACTCTCAGCAAATTATTTGGTGGACAAGCAAGCTGTAGCTCCCACAGAAGACATTCAACTGGTGGCAGAACAAATACTTTGAGCAAACATAACTGATTTCTCCCAGTAATATTGAAACCACAGGTGGGATTCATTTCTGCTTCCAGCAACATCTCTATTTTGAAACAAAATTCCTTCCTTTCCTCTCTCCCTCATGCTCCAGTTTCTTCTGCTCTTGTGCATCCTACGTTTAGCCTGTACATCACAAGGACAACACACTAAATAAACTGGCCCAGAATTCAGAAGATACAGCTTTCTAGTTCTGTCAGACTCTTTGTATGTTCTTGAGGAAGGAGGGATGGAAGAGAAAATTGCTCCCCTCACTAACTGCCATTGTTTAATCCCAGCAACTAAGYCCCACACAGCTGCTGACTCACTCGAACCTGGTAGGATGGGGGAAAGAATCAGAAGGGTAAAAGTGAGAAAACTCACTTGTGAGTGACTGGGTTGAGATAAAGACAGTTTAATAGGTAAAGCAAAAGCCGCGCACGCAAGAAAAGCAGAACAAGGCATTCAGTCACTACTTCCCATCGGCAGGCAGRTGTTSAGCCATCTCCAGGAAAGCAGGGCTCCATCACGCATAACGGTCACTTGGGAAGACAAATGCCATCACTCCGAACATCCCCCCCTTCCTTCTTCCCCCATCTTTATATGCTGAGCATGATGTCATGTGGTATGGGATTTCCCTTTGGTCAGTTGTGGTCAGCTGTCCCAGCTGTGTCACCTCCCAACCTCTTGTGCACCCCCAGCCTGCTCGCTGGGGGGGTGGGGTGAGAAGCAGAAAAGGCCTTGACTCTGTGTAAGCACTGCTCGGCAGTAACGAAAACACCCCTGTATTACCAACACTGTTTTCAGCACAAATCCAAAACATAGCCTCATGCTAGCTACTATGAAGAAAATGAGCTCTACCCCAGCCAAAACCAGCACACCAGTAAAGGAAAAAAAGAGTCCACAGTGATACTTAAGCCCATATCTAAGACTGTGTGTGTGTCAGCTTTGTTAAATTAAATTAAGTCTTCCTCCCCTTGTGCTTTCAACACTATAGCCACTTTCCTCTGAAATAAGGATAATCACTGCTTCTATACATCTGTATTTTGTCATTTAGATTTTACAGAGCTTCAGTATCTTCCACTATGCATGTGTAAAGCTTTTAGCAAAATGAAGTGCTGATACTTATTGTTTTTCTGTGATGCTTTACAGCAGCAATAAATTACAACAACACACACTGGCCTATAACACCTTACAGCACATACATTCCAGGAAGGTAGAACGCGAACTGCAGCACACAGCTTGGCAAAACGAGGAAAAAATATTTCCAAATGTTGTAAGCCTGGTATAGTTTTTACATGAAAAATAAACCCAATATGTACTGTAAAGGGTGATCTTTTAAAAAAAAAAAATTAAATAGATTTAGGTAATTATAAAGCTGATTAGATCAGGAATTAATCTAATTTTAAAGGTAAACATTGTCTGCGGACAACTTCTATCACACGGCTAGTGAGGAAAATCACCAAGACTTCTTAAGTGAGCTTTATCCGTCTTCTAATTCAACTAATATTTGTAGAGTAAAAGCAGAAATAAATTTGATCCTCTGCTTACCAGTAGATGGATATCCTTTCCCATACAAAGGAGAGACTAAGGCCTATTAAAGCACGATGGAGATCACAGGAAAGTGATGGACGTCCCAGTAAGAAGAGTTTAGATGGTACCAGCAGAGCCACAGCCAAAAGTCCAGGCTCTGTGGGTGCAGTGACCCATCTTACCAGAGTACTGTGAAGGTGATGATATACCGCATGGATGCATCTACATCATATATGCACTGCAAATGTCCTTTTTTTTTTTCCCCCCCAGTATTTAATTTCCTTCCCAAACCATTGAAACAGCTTTTGGGTCAGAATCTCCCACACTTCACAGATCAGACAATTTCAAGGTTTGGTTTCTGTTTTTTTCTTTTTTTTCCGCCTTTCAACACAAACTTCCTCAGAGGTAAAACTAGTAATAAAGTGAATTCCTCCCTTCTATAAGCAATCACCTATGCTTGGCTTTTATTTCCTGTTTCAACATATTTGCTAGGCCTGTTAGGTATGCATGGATCCCCTATCAAACAGATGGTCCTAGACCTTTGGTGTTTGACGTTCTCAAAGAGTATATACTACTAAATCTAAACAATGACATTTATATAGGTGTGTGTCTCGAAGTAGTATATAGCATCTACAAAGCAAATTTAATTTATATATACATATACATTTATTTATTTATATCTTTATATTTACATTTACATTTCTATTTATATATGCAGTTTGCATCTATGTGTGTGATTCAGATAAGGAGAAAAGCTATTTGAAACACATTGCTTACAATGGATCTAGAAGCAGGTATGCACCAGTGTTATTCAGACACTTAAGTACACACACAATACAGACACTTTTCACTGTTAAGTTGCACTGCTTTTGCACACATGTACTTCAAGTGTTTTTTAACTATACAGCACTGGGACAATACCTGCAGGATCCCCCACTCCACCTCCTCCCAAGTCCCTGTTTAGGCTATTCCTGTCACCATGAATTAGGTTTTTCCAATTCAAACAAGAGTTAAAAAACTCATAAACACAGAGGAATATAAAATGCAGTTTACATCTTCATGGTTGTTCTATATCGATTCCACTGAGCCATAAGATAAATAATTATGAATGGTAGAGAAAGGCCCTTAGCTCCTCAAATGCCTCTAAAATCCAGTATGTTTTGGTATGTTTCCTTAGCTTTCACCAAGCACTTCAAGTGTACATGGTGTCCTACTCAGCTTTGTGCATTTACATAACTCTGTTCCCTAGAATCTACAATTTATTTGTAATGTAAAGTGTAAGAAATACAGAAATCATATTAAAAACTTTTAGATTGTTTTTAAAGATTTTTCTAACTGTTAAAACTGTTAAAAATAACAGTAATGACTAAAAAAAAAACCCAGGAGGAAGACATATCACTTCAAAATCTTATGCCAGTTGTTTACTGGCTTGGCACAGCACAGTATTTCATACTTAGGTAATTGTCATATTTGTTTACACACTTTGCCAATTTTGTTACGCAAAGCTAGAAAAAGAAATGCAAAAAGATTGTCTGATCCAGGCCATCAAACACAAATTGTGGATTCTGTAGTTTCCCACAAAGGTCTCAAGTCATTCCCATCCCTCTTCCCAGCACTGGCAAATGTAACTTTTTTTGGTTTAGCGTGGGGTATCTACTCTCTCTGCTCATCTTGCAGGTAGAAGATACAGAATAAACAAAGCCCATGACATACAAATGATAAATATCACAGTGATAAGCTGTTTTGTTTATGGTCTGGATGCACAGTGGTATGCCAGTGAGGGCTTAGGTTTATGATTTTGTTTGTGGACAGCTAGTTACTATTGATCATTTTATCTCTTAGCTGTGATGGAGGATGGTAAGACATGCATGAATCTTATTCTTTTTATTGTGTTTCGTTACATTTTGCATATGCGTTTCCCAGATCACTATCCATGGCTATTGATCAAAAAGCTGAAAAAAAAAGTCATGATTTAAAGCAAAACAAAATTGTATACCAGAAATCTCAAATAAGCTTTCATATCCACAGATTAATTTCATCCCAACATTTTTTTTGTGTCCCCCCTCACCATGATTAAATTCCAGTTAAATCTCAGTTCCAGGTTTTAGGCAGAACTGGTACATGCTGACCATTGTAAAGTATGTGGTATTTTACCCAATGCAAAAGGAAACTGCTTCTAGAACTGAGATAGAAACAATAATTTCAGGAAAACTACTATGTGCTGCATACAATGATTTTAGTGGAATTGCATGCAGAAGTTTAAAACCCAAGCTTCAATTTTATTTAAGATCCTCTATGACTCCTACTCCAACCTTCAGATTAAACGTCTGTTTTCTTTCCTCATGTTGATGGAAAGGAAATGAAAAAAATATAGCAAAGACACCCTGCATGACAGCTGCAGTGAAAGCAATAGCACATATCCTTGGGAACCTTTGGGAAGTTCCTTGCAAGCAGAGATGACAAAATCTCTGTGATATGAAATGGAGCTGGGAAAAAAAACTCCTACAGCATGCCCATTTCTCTTCCTACAGCTAATGTTTGTCTTTTCCTCTGATTTTTTGCTAGTTCTTCTCTTCTCTACTAGGAAGAAGCAGAAAGAACAAAACAGGAACATCTGGAAAACAAATACCACCAAAAAAAAAAAAATCAAATTCAGAATGATGTCTCAAATTTAAATTCTTCCCTGAAGAGATTGTCATGTGCTGTTAATAAGTTTAATAYGCAATGCCAACAGGATTTGATAGGCATTTAATATTAGCTGTTGATTTTTTCTGTGTGTGCAAACCTAAGAATAATAGAAAGCAACACCTATAAATTAAATCTTTAAAGCCTTTACCTTGTCAGAGAATTGCATCCTATCTATCACAGATTTGTCAATGTAAATGACATATTATCTAGGCAAACAGTGCCTTGGAGCAGAGTATAATAACATCAAGAGCTTTGGTGTCACTGAACATAAATAATGTTTTGGTAGAGGCACTTAAGAGACCTAAATGTATACTAATGGCTAAAAAATAAAAGACCTCCAGGTGATGGTGTGAATTTAAAGGATATATGACAACTGTTTGTGAAAGGATACCATTAGTGAGGAAACTTTTCCAGCTTGAAAGCAATCTGATGGATGTTTTTAAATCCTGTAGAGAAAATGAAATGTTTGCTCTGGTACAGCAGTGAGAGTACAGCCAGCATTTTGTTTTGTGCCCCAGGGGACCGAGCTACATGAGTCTCTGGAGACAGTAGTGCTCCAGAAGGGGAAACATGTTACAGATGATGAACAGCTTACCCATTAGGGAGAACAGCATTGTGTCGCACTTCTCTTTTTTGGAAACCCCAAAGATAGTGGGAGATGACAGCTGCTTAACTGGCCTCAAATTAAAAGCAATAGATACTAGAGTGACAGGAATGCGTGTCCGATGAACAAACCCATGACAAATATAGATACTGGCACTGAATGAAAGACAGGCAAAAAATCTCCAGGAGACCTGGCTGGGTTTGTAGTTATGAACTCTGTCCTGTAACTCCTGCTACTACAGGTAATGTCGCTGTACCACTCTTCCTCCCACCCTATTTCTCTTTCAAAGGAGGAGGCGTCTTTCCCTCCTTTGGAAGGTTGTCCTCACTGAGCCGAGCACAGCTGGGCAGCCACAAGAGCAGACCCCTCTCTGAGGGTGGAAAATTCCTGCTGCACCTTCATGGGCAGAAACTGGCGTTCCAAGAGCTAACGCTCCACTGCGGGAGCGTACGTGATGGGAAGGGGCCTGACAGAAAATATGCTTCTAATTCCCCTTCGCRTCAGTGAGACCTAGGCACATCTGTAAAGGCCGCCTTAGTTTATATCAGCTGCCTGACCTCTCCAAGGTCTGCTGCGATTCGATCCCTGAGGCACAAAATAAATGCTGCAATGCCGTATTCTCATTACTGCATGGGAGAAAACATTTCATTTGCTATAAATTCAGCTTTTAGTCACCTTGGAAAAGCTCCATCTCCAAGTGATAGTGCCTGACCAAACACTTTCCCTATCTTCCTTGCAGCCATATGAGAAGTGGTAACCTGCCATCCTCATGGATCATGCTTGCTTCGGTTTGGCCTAATGATTTCTTGCAAAACACTTTACAAAAAGCATTTTAACAGCCCCTTTCTTAGCTTTTTAATCAAATTAAAACAGATGGCATTGCATTACCTTAGAGCATAGGGAATGCAATGCACAGATATCTTGCCAGCTTTCCATTCCTCAAGCATACTATGACTTACTTTTTTTGTTTTACAGCAATTTCACTATCTCCTCCGAAGTCTGCTTCTTTACGCTTGCTAGTTCTCACAATCTTGTATTGCTTCCTCTAATGGTGTCCTTCCTATTCACCTTTTTTTATAGCAGTAAGAAATGCAAAGATTATCTGCTTTAGGAACTTTATGTTACTAATGTTAAGAAATTAGTTTCGAACAACAGAGGCAGATGAAAGAACTCTTTTGTAATATCTACATTTTAAAATAAAAATCTAAAGAATAAAATAAGAAATTAAAAACAGAAAAAAAAATTCTCATTACACTGGACAGCAAAAGCAGACACTAGGCTACCCTCACAGCACCTGGGCAATGACAGCATAGACAAAACACAGAGCTCTATGTAAGTGCCTTTCATCACTTCATCATCAAAATAAAAATTTTAAGCAAACAGAGCTGAACTACAAATCTAAACATATCTTAGAAAATACAAAGACATTTACATATACTGTTGGTAGGAGGGATTTTTTTTTAACTTCTCTCATCTTTTCTATCCTATACCATTGATAGACGAGCAGATTAAAATAACTAAACTATGTTTTTTGAATTTGAAGAATGAATGTTCTTCCTTAACAAATCAGGAAGAGCAGCGGTATCAACAACAGTTGGTTTATGTGATGGTACCACAAAACTGTGCTAGGATGTGTTTATTTGTTTTTATATTAAAAGACTCAGAGAAATTTCTGATGCAGCAGAGAAAACTTACAGCATAAGAAACACGTTTCTCCACAATCCCTCAGTAATGAGATAAAGAAGTTACCATAAACTGTCTTAGATCTAGCTGGTACATGTCGAAATTTGCAGCATTTTCAGCCTAGACTTACATTTGTTTATTTCTTGGGGCAGGGCAGGGGAGCCTTTTCAAAGCTGTCTATGTGATAGGTTTTAACCTTAAATTTACAGGTCAAGGATTGTCTTTGCTGATTTTTTAAAACAAGTTTCTTGATTTATATTTAGCCAGCCAAGGAAGTGCACTCATTTAAAAGTTCTGAGCACAGTCTCATTAATAACCTTAGCCAAATTTATTTTCTGAGACAGAGGGAGAGATGCACAATCTAAATGTTATGATCTTTCCCTGCCCTACTTCTCCTGCATTCCTCCCCTAACTTGTACAAAAAATGCATACTGGTCGTGGTTTAACCCCAGCCAGCAACTAAGCCCCACACAGTCGCTCGCTCACACACCACACACACACACACACACMCCCCCGGTGGGATGGGGGAGAGAATCAGAAGAGTAAAAGTGAGAAAACTCGTGGGCTGAGATAAAGACAGTTTAATCGGGAAAGCAAAAGCCGCGCATGCAAGCAAAGCAAAACAAGGAATTCCTTCACTACTTCCCATCGGCAGGCAGGTGTTGAGCCATTTCCAGGAAAGCAGGGCTCCATCACRCGTAACGGTTACTTGGGAAGACAAACGCCATCACTCCGAATGTCCCCCCCTTTCCTTCTTCTTCCCCCAGCTTTATATGTTGAGCATAACGTCATATGGTATAGAATATCCCTTTGGTCAGTTGGGTTAGCTGTCCTGGCTGTGTCCCCTCCCAGCTTCTTGTGCACCTGGCAGAGCATGGGAAACTGAAAAGTCCTAGACTAGTGTAAGCACTACTTAGCAACAACTAAAAAACCAGTGTGTTATCAACATTATTCTCATACTAAATCCAAAACACAGCACTATACCCGCTACTAGGAATAAAATTAACTCTATCCCAGCTGAAACCAGGAAAATACTGTTTAATACAGTGTTGTATGTGTGTATACATGCCTTTTTAAATTGAACAATATGCATGTTTTCTGCAATCACTGTCAGCCAGGAACTCAAAAAAAAAACAACTTCAGAAGTTTGGAACTTCAAGATAACTTATCCTAGAATGTGCAGCCCACATTTCCAGTATAGTATTCCCCAAATATTTCCAATTAARATAAACATTTATTTGAAGATTCAGAAGCTTATTCAAAGTGTATACATATATTTAATGCAGAAAGCCTTTTTTTCTTTTTTTTTTTTTTTACTGATATATGCTTGGCCAGCCTGCAAAAACTGCTTCTACATTAAGTCCAAGGATTTCTATTTTCTTTATAATCAGTGTAAGAGTCTTTCAAATAGTGAACATTTYAGAGTATTTTGCAGCAAAGATCAGAAACATTTTTTTTGTAATAGCACTTAGCATGGAGTTGACTTTCAGTGTTGAATAGTTCTAAGGAAAGGAGGAAAGAATGTGAATATTTATTATGATATTTATATAGCAGCTGAGCTCTGAAAGCCTCAAACCAGTTGCATTTGCTGTGTTTTGAAAAAGGTAACAAAAAGAAAGAAAACTTTCACACACTTTTCTTTTGGGTTTTTTTGTTAATTTAATCTTAGCTCCAGGTACATTGCTCAAATGATAATGTATGATGATGCAGCAAAGAAACTATTTAGTAAGCTTTAAGTGAAAAGATCCTTTTGTGTCTTCCCATGGTACCCATGATTTCTGTCATTCCACCATGTTTCAAAAAATTTATTGTGCCAAGTCTTAGCTCATCACCAGTCTTTGAGAACTCAGTCTCTCCATGCTAGTTACCTTCACTACAATTTACAGAGTTCTGTATTACAGGCTTCCTTACAAAATATTCTTGATATCAGTCTCTTTATGCCTTTTTATTCTTCCTCCACATTTTAAATTAAACAACACTTCCTCTCAGATTGATCAGTTTTCTGTGCTAGCCAGAGTGTCCCATTCAGCTTGAAGTCAAAGTCATACACACTTTTCCTCCTCTAAGAAATTCCTTCACGATCAGTAAATTTAGCTGCTGCCCCCTTTCAACTTCTTAAGCTTCAAAATAAATAACTATATGGTTACAGCAGTTGTGTTATGCTGCCTTTAATAAAGAACACTAMTAATAAAACTCAGTATTTTACATTGCAAATGCTAACAACTTGAAGAGTATAATAGAACAATATCAATAAAGAGGATGTTTAGAGAACAGCAAAAAGATAATGAAGCTAGATAACAGTTTCTAAGTACATGAATAGATTCCCTGTTGCTCCAGATTAGGGTTTGTTATCCCAAAACAAGAATACTAACTACATACAAACAATTACTATATTTTTAGTAGTCATACAAAAGAGTCACACAAATCAAGTCTTGAAAGCAGAATGAAGCATGGAAATGGGTTGTGACACAGAGAGAACAACGATTTCTCTCTTTGCAGGCTGTGGAGCATCGGTTTCCAAAATAAATGATGTTATCACACAAATTATAAGCAGAAATATCCACCAGCAGAGCTACTTGGGTTTCAGGAACCAGTGATGTGAACGGAATGCTGCTGAGTTGTTGAGCTGCATAGTACTAATTTGGAGGGGGGGGGGGGGGGAAGGGGAAAAAAGGAAGGGAGAAGAAATTGGGGGAAAGCAATAATGTCAGAGATCTTTCTTCATTTTGAAAATCATAGAAATACTTTCGTTTTGAAGATAGTTGCTCCAAACTGTGATTGCAATAGATCCTTGCRTGACAAGCTCTTCTTTAAAAAGGTCAAGTGCCTCCACTCCAACAAAAATATTATGTGTTAAATGCTAAAAAGAGTTTTTCTGTTATACCTTAACATTATATGCTGCTAGTTCATTAAGATGAGGAACTTCACAAGCTGGCAGAAATACATTCTTATGAAAGACATGTTGTTATCTATATCAAACTCTTTTTGGAAATAGCTACAGGAGATGAGCTTAAAAAGACTTCTTCACCTCTGCTTCAGAAAGTTACAGTGGTTGGAGAGATCAATGCAAATATCTAATGCATACATAATTCCTTGCATTTGAATTTTAGTCTTCAGCAATTACATTGCCATCAAGAGCACTAGAATGAACATAACAGTTTTTTTCTTTAGGTAACCTTTCCTCACAGTTTCACATTTTCATTTCAGGTCAGGGATATTATTACAGACATCATCCTCAGCATCCATGTCAGAGATAAAGTACCAGTAGTACGAAGAGTATCTGCTCAATGTCATGAGGCAAATCAATGAAAAGGAAAAACATTACAGCTCTACAAACATAGATCTACCATCAATTCATCCAGTAACTAGATTTATGAACATTTGATGTAGTCTTTTGAAAAATGTACATCCCTTTTTTGCTAATCCATAATATAGCTTGAGTGTCGTTTCATTATTGCTTTTTCCAACCCTCCAAGAGATTCTGTGCTGTGAAAAAAAGGGAGAAGAAACTATTTAACTATTATATTTGTAGGCAAAATGAGATCATGAAAGGGAAAGAAAAGAGCTAAGAATGAGTACATTAAAAATGTTTTCTTCAAAAATGCATGTTAACTTTAGAATTGGACAGATTTTTCATTATTTTTGACAAATTCGGACACGCAGGTGAAAAAAAATTATATTACAGTTGAAAATTATATTTTAACTTTAAGTGATCTCTGTTTCACATGAGTCAAAAACACTTTTACAAAAATGATGGGTTACCAAGATTTTGACCCTTAAATTTCTTATAAAGTGACATCTTGAAAGGAATACAACTTTTTTATAGGAAAAACACTTACTTGTTTATGTTTTACCATTTTTTTCCAAAACAAGTTAGGGGGAAAAAAAGCTCATTCCATTAACATTTTGAAAGTATGCGAACTTTTTCTGATYTTTTGTGTTTTCTTCTGCGTAAGGATTTTATAGGAAGAAAAGAAATGGCTGTTTCATTTAACTTGTGCAGCATTGACACATTGGATGTAACTGTACACCTATTTCAGGTAAGAATCACTAACTAGGCTGAGCGAATGTAATGGTAAGTGATAGTCCTTATCATGATTGACAGAAATTCGAGAGTGAAATCCCTAAAGTGCCTGGCGCAGATTCTCTCATGAGCTCAGGTCTCAGAGTTACCTGGCCATTTCTGGTTCTGTTTTCGCTCTCATTTTACCAAGGCTTAAAACTACTCCTGGAGCTCTAAACTATTAGGGCTTACAGCTCTTATTGGGCACTGCACAGCAGAAAACTTCTGTAGCAGTTGAAGGCTTTATCTCTTCTTTTTTCCCAGCAACAGGCAGAGTGGAGCGGGCAGTATTGTAAGAGTCCAGTTTCTTCCCTTTTCTATTACCTGTAAGCCAGTTGACACTGCAAGCTTATACCAGCAGTAATCCTGAAACAGAAAAGAATCAACCAAGCATGCTATTGCAAGACTGAAATCTATACAAATCTGTCTTTTTCTTCCTATACTTTTGTGTAATGATCTTGCATTCTTTCAGAAGAGCAGCCATATTGCGGTTTTCTACTGCTATAGCCACTGCTTAGGAGGAACACTATTAGGTTCTAATCTATTCCTCCATGCTTGTGGTTTTACTGATAGAGCAAAGAATGGCTACATTAGGAGTTCTTGTTAGCGTTATAATTTCAAAAATATTCATTCTTAACCCCGTCGGTATTAGAAACAATGAGAACAACCAAAAGTCATATTTGACAATGGGATATGATACGTATTTATCTTGGATATAATGAATGGATGAATATAATGGATGAAAATAATTGTAAAAATTACCTTAAGAGAAAGTTTTGCCCGTAAGAGACTCTCTGATTTAGTCCTTCCTTTTTCTGAAGTAGTATTTCATCTATCAGATTTCACTGATGAAAAGTGATTTCAGCCTAGCACCCTGGGGAATTCTGTAACTATCTCAGCAAAGAAGGGTGAATTTTCAATATAGACAATGCTATCAGGGGTCACCTATCTTCCTAGAAGTTTCAGATGCAATTTTCCATCTTGCTCTGATCTCATTTTGTTTTCCAGATATGAAGAATGGATCAAATAAGCAGATCATAATCAACAGCTTCTACTTTTCTAAAGGGGCCTGTTTATTAACTCAAATGTCCTGTTCTCTTCCTTTTATGTCCTGTTTTCTAACCTTCTTTCCCCATCTTCCTTGGAGTGCACCTAGCTGCAACGTGAAGCCTAGGTTTGATACAACCCAGAGACATAAGCATAGCTCAGACTTCTGAGGAAATGTCTACATTGTGAGGAGGATTGGTGAGAATGTGCACAGAATAGACCCACACAAGATAGAGAATGGAAAGACATAGAGATAAGATAACAGCACRAAGACTTCAGCAAAAGAATATCAACTTCAATAGAGAAAAATTCTGGGAATAAAAAACAAGGGCACTGATGACAGCAACAGGCCACAATCTCTCTATAACTTTTGCACTGCTGTCCCAGGCTACATGTAGCATCTGTTGTCCCATGCCACCAATGCTGGACAGTTCTGATGCTGTGTGAGAGCACCACACATCCTATATCCTTGGTCCTGCCTAGCACAGAAGTCATGAGTTCACTTCAGAATCACTTCAGTGGWTCGTGTTAATGAGGAATTAGTATCATGCTTTCATAGTGCCTTGCCCATACGTATGCAYAGTGAGCGTGCTCGGCGGTGCCCGGACATATCTGCCTGCAAGTATGTAAGTCAAAACCACTTATGGAAGAGTCTCTGAAACTGTAGAAGASAGAGAAAAGATGTCCACAGAAAATTAGACATCACTGTTCCATCACTTCCATTTCAAGAAAGGTATGCAAGTGCAAATCCTGAACATGGAGCAGTCACAAAGCTTGTAATTAGAAATAAGAAAAATCACTGGCTTGTGGCTTTTGCCTTGTTTTGGGAGGCAAGAATGCTGGGTTTYGTTTTCAGCTTTATGTCAGATCTTCTGCTGGCATTTGTGTAAAATCGTTCATTCCTACTATAACATACATTTGCTTAAAGTTGAGTTATTTTTGTTACCAGCAAGGGGCTATCTTGTGTGCAGAGTAAGRGTCCAAGTCTACTAGGCAGCCATGTAATACAAACAAATAATTTGATATTATAAAGACTGTTATAAAATGCGCAGGCAAATCAAGAAATACCTATAATCCTAACTTTTGGAATAACTGCTACTAGCATGAAGCTCCCTGGATTTGTAGAATAGAATTTAATCATTCAATAGAAGTTAAAGCAAAAGAAGTTAAACTCTTATCTCTCATTCATCAAACTGGCAAGAATGAAATTGCTTGTATTGTTCATCTAGACTATTGAAAAAGTAATCATCTCAGTGTTATGATAAACACGCATAGTYTCAGAGAATAGTTCAAGGAGGTGCCCGTATAAGAACCAGTACAACACTGGCTAGAATGCCTTCTGTTTACAAGACATTTCACATAGCAAACAAGTGCCTGATGCATCTTAAGCATTAATGACATTACAAAAATTGAGTATTTGAACAATATTGAACACATTTTGTCTTTTACAGTTGTTAGCACTGACGCATTAAACGTGTAAAACTGCTTATCTGAAAATCTAACCAATTTTCTACATAAAATTAAGAAAGATTTTTCTGCTCAGCAAAGGTTATAGAGAAGAAAATTCTTGTAAAACAACAAGGGATTTTTAGGTCATCTTAGCCAGTCTAAGTCTTCAACACAATGCATCTGAATTTGGGTGATCTGAGGCATGTAGAATCTTAACCAGCTAATTTCCCGTCTGGAAGCCATATAGCTCTAAAAATTTAGAATGAGGAGAATTACTTTGTGTACAGTGCCGTGTAGTTCAGCTATATAGTTTTCTGACTAGTGTGACCAGTGAGAACAAGAGCAAAAACAGCTGTACAGGCAAGTCCATACCATACCTGAGGTTTTGGCAAAAATTGTCTTTCTGGGGGGCAGAAAGGAGAGTGGTAAATTTTTCTGCTGACTCAAAAAATAGCCACACAGAAATRCACCTACTGAAATATTTCGAGAGTTTTACACAACAAAGCATAATATCAGGACACAAATTTACTTATTCAAATACCAATAGTAAGGTCTTCCAGAAAGCTCTCACCCTCCATAGTTTGTTTATGGATACAAAATCCTTTTACAAAGCATGTAATTAGCTGTAGTGCAAATTATCATGAGGAAATTATGGATCACAAAGAAGTATGTACTTTTCTAAATCCACACAGATAAATGACAGTGACATCAGGATCTCCCAAGCCCTTGTCTAACTCATTATTCTTTAAACCACAGATTTGTCTATGAAGTTCCCACTCCTAGCTCCGTATTCTTCCTCCCCAGTTCTCCAAAACACACTTCAACTGTCTGGGTAGCCATCACCAGAGTCAGGCCTGTGATATGAYTATTTCTTTCTCTATTTAAAAAAGATGCTTTCAAACAAAAAAATAAAATAAAATAAACTGATGTGCACATACTGGTCCGCTGGGTGGGTAGGGAATGGGGACAGGTGTAGACACAGGTCAAATGGGCAATAGCAATTTAAAAAGGGTGAACTTGCTCCACCACCTCTTTACACGTGCTCAAGCCTCGCTCCTCACTTACGCTGTCTGCCTGCCCGCTAACGACCACCGGGGGGGGAACTGGGCAATGGGGCGTATCTTCTCTCCTGTCCCAGGAAGGCACTGCCACCAGCTGCTGCCCAGCAGCTCCCAGGCCAGAAGGAGATGCAACAGGGAAAACGCCTGGCCTCCACCCTCTTCCCGAACCTCGTTCTTGTCATTCCTGGCAGGCAGATCCTCGCTGCTCATCCCCAGGTGCTGGCAGAGCCTGGCCAAGCCTGGCTCGTGCCTGGACTCCTGCTGAGTGTGTCTGCAATGTCTGGAGGGTCGAGCGAGGCTCTGGCTGGTGCTGGGTGGTGCTTTGGGGGCTCCCGGCAGCAGTTCCCAGTGCCCGTCCCCGGAGCTGTTGGCTGTGTTTCCCTCGCTGCCACGGGGAAGCAGCTGCTGCCCTCAGCTGTCCCCAGCCTGCTGCAGCACATTGAGACCATGCCTACAGCATCAGAGTGAACCTGTTCCCATCTCCTGCAAAGCTTAGTCTGACTTGGCCTATGTGATCTTGTGTCTGTACCAGGTCTGCTTCAGCTGCGTGATATGGTGGACCAGTAGAAAACCAGAGTGCTCCCTCTGCRGGGGGGCTATCCAGTCCATCAAGTTCTCAGTGCGGGTGAAAGATGACTTTTTAGACTATACCAACATGCCCACCGCAACTGCTAGGCAGGAAGAGCTTCCAGACACCCTGATTCCCACAGCCCCCATCACCCCATGGCATCCCCACCATCCTCTTCCCAATCAATGCCATTCCTGGACAAGCTGGGGGATGTGGGGACAATGCCGAGGGCTGCCGTGGGTGGCCTCCCACCTGACATCTGGGCGACCATTTTCCATGGCCATCCTAAAACCCCTGAGCATGTAATACCCTGGCTGCAACAAGAGCTGCAGAAGATCTGTGGGGCCCAGTGGTGGCAGATGGTTGCAGCGGAGACCTTCATCATAACCTATCTGTGCTTCTTGGGGCTGGACAAGGAGGCCACGGTCCAGGAGCTGCAGTCCAGACTACAAGACCACACAGCAATCTTCCTGCACTGGCTTATCAATGTCATTGTGCACAAGTGCAGCGAAGAGACCCAGGGGCAGCTGGGCCAACAGGACACCTGCACTGCCAGGGGGCAGGAGGGCAGCCCCACAGATGTCCCCAGACCCTCCACCTCCCTGGACGGGACTCCTGCTGTCAGCATGGGCACCTCCAGCAGGAGGTTAGGAAGTTTTCATTCATTCRCTCCAGAAATCTCCTTGTTTCCTTGTGCCTTGCTTTCTTGTCCCTCCAGCAGATGTCAGGAAAGTTCCCTGTGACTGTGATTGTTTAGCTTCTTTCAGTTGTCTGAAGAAGGCATCATCTACTTTTCATTTGTGATGAGGCAGTCCATTGCAGACTCCCACTACAATGTCACCCATGTTTGTCTGCCTACTAATCCTGACCCATAAGCTCTCAGTTGTCTCATTATCCATCCCTAGGCAGAGTTCCATACTTACCTACTGCTCTCACATCAATTGGAACTCCTCCTTCTTCTCATGTTCCTGGTCTGTCCTTACTGAAGAGCCTGTATCCACTCACAGCAGCACTCCAGTTGCATGAGCTATCCCACCACATCTCCATGATCCCAATGAGATTGTGGCCCCTCCAGCCACATGTAGACCACTAATTTGTCATGTTTGCTCCCCACACTGCATGTATCAGAGTATAGATGCTTTCAGAGAGGCATCCAGTTGTGCTAATTTCCCAGAAAATGTATGAAAATTTCCCTGATAATGCTATTCTTTAAGCAGTTCTTATTCATTTATGTGCCTATGCTTAGGGTTGGCCCCCTTCGGTACTCTTTTGTTTTCATCATCTCTCATGTCCACATCAGCACACACCCTTTGCTTGCCAACCCAGACCAACGCTTCTCCCTTCCTCCATCATTTCTAGCTTAAAGTTCTCCTTACCAGGTTGTCCAGCCCAGTGGCAAAGATGCTTTTGCCGTACCAGGTYAGATGGACCCAATCTCTTCCTGGCAGTCCTATGTTCTCAAAAGGTCCCATAGTCATAAAAAACAAAACCCTGTTGTGAACCCCAAGTTTGCAGCCCCGTGTGGACCTGCAGGACACCTCTATTCCTCCTCAGGCCCTTCCCTGTAAGAAGGGCRGAGGTGGGGAGACATCCTCTGCACCCCTGTGCCCTTGGCTTTCACCCCCTGAGGCATGAGGTCACTGCTGGAATGCTCCATGTCTCCTTGTCAGCATCACTGGTGTCCATGTGGGAGAATGTGGATGGTACTAGTCCAAGGGCTGGACAAGCACCAGCAGTCTCACCACAATGTCCTAGGCGCACCAAGGAGCAACTCCACTCCACAGYAGGCCAGGTCAGCAGATGGGGCACCTGTCCCCGTGGCAGGGAGTCTCTACAGACTCACCACTTCCTCCTGGTACTGCTGCTGGGCTTAGGCTCTCTTGGCTTGCAAGCTTCTGAGTCCATGCAGAAAAACAACAGTGGCATCACAGTCTCCCAAGTTCTTGCCTAAGTATTTATGTGACCATAATGCTTTGAAAGTATCAAGCCCAGTAATACCTCAAAAACTCTTGTGCTCTGCAGCATAATGACACAAATGAGGAGATTTTTATTTAAAAACACAGCAGCACAAAACCAAACATACAAACAATAAAATATGTTAATGCTTTTGTAAATTTTAAGAAGTCAGTGATTAATTTCCCCTATTGACAGAAAATCTAGAAGCAAGTCAGGGTTTCCTGGTTTTACTCCTTATTTTACTCAGTTTTTATAAAATGAAATGAGTAGTTTGACTATGAACGGTTAAGATAGCTCTTGCTATAGAACTTAAAAAACCTTTTTACATAGAGATTTTATTCTTCACCATACTTGTGAAGAAGAATAAAGAAACTAGAAAGTGATCTCTAGTAGGTACAAGYCAAGTTAGGATGGAAATGTAAGGAAAAATGGTTCATTGGCCACACTGTGCCTCAGAGGCTGCCAGAAATTGAGATCACATCTTCTGTGGTGTCATCATTTCTGAGACTCCCTTGGCATGCTGTAAACTTTATTCACAGAATCACTCTCCCAGAAGAAATATAATCTTTTCTTGGAGACTATATCATAAAAACCCCAAAACACTAGCCCAAATATACCCTGAATGAGAGCATTACTTCATAAGACAATATGCAATTACATCCTATCTACTGTTTTGTAGTGTTGCATGCAACTACATTGCCTTGATAGACAAGTTCACATAGTCTGTAGAATTTTCTGAAAGAAAATAATGGTAATTAAAGAACCATGAAAAATCAGCAACCAAATCTTCCCCATCAAAACTTCTCCCTCCCCCCCAAAAAACCCTGAAATAGTTTAGATGGAAAATGACAAGTTTTTCTTTATGTAAAACACCTGTACAACAACTGCTTCTTCCGGTTCCAAAGGGACCAATTAAAGAGGCAATGGCAGTACTTAAATTTGTACTTTTCTCCCAATACTTGAGCTATCATCTAGAAATGCTGATCCAGGATTACTCCTTCCATTTTACCCCTGTATGAGAGAGGTCTCTTCTGTTTGGAGAGGTCTGACTCGTAGGATGTCAACTGCATTTTTCTGTTGATGGAGACACTGTTTTGGTGAGTCACTGAAAAGATATGGGAGTTCAGAATAAAATAGATACATAAGAGAGTTCCATTTTGTTGGAGGAGAAGAGAAAGCAATAAAGCACCTAAAGGGAGACTCTACATGACTTCTTTGAGAGTGTCAGTGAAAAACTCACTAGAGACTTTTCCATGAAACACAGATGTTGAAATATCATGTTATATTTATTATGATTACTGTTTCCCCATGAAAATTTTCCAGAGCTTTGTTGAAAGCTTGAAATCCAAGGACAGAGCACTTTTTATTTTTATTTTTCAGTCTTCATCTAATTTTTCCATTTTTCGATCTTTCTTAAAATAGTAATTTAATTGAAAACAGGAGCCTTTAATTGGAAAATTCTGATAGAAAAAAAAAATTAGGTTCACTTATCATATATCATTATTCAGAAAATAGTATAATTTTATATTATTATCACACAAATCTTTACATCATGGAATTATTATGTCGTCACGTACTTAAGGGATTCCCATTCTTTTTTTTTTTTTTTCTTGTTCTGATGTTTCAACCCATTCACTTTATGAATTGCCACTGGCTCTACTCCTGATTGAGGTTACCACACTCTTCCACTTTTCCTTGGTATGAATCATCCTTTATTAACAAAGCTACCATTTCAAGAGGAATATGTAAGTTTTCAAATAACTAAATTCAGATTTTGTTAGTATTTACTATAACGTTACCTTCCTCATTGAAAAATTTCATGTCACTTCTTGACTTGTACAAGTTGGACTAGGTATGGTTCTGAATCAAACCTACTGCATCATGTTACTGTTGGCTTTATACATCGTGTTGTCATGACGAAGAGAATATCTTCTCCTCATTTTTCCATTATTTTCTTCTCCAGTTGTATTGGGTTTCCATGGCAAGGTTTTGGTAGTGCTGCAGCRGTGGCTTCTGTAAGAAGACACCAGAAGCTGCCCCTCTGTCCCAGTCAATGACATTGGTAGCACCTCCATGATAACATACTTAAGAAAGGTTAAAAAAACTGTACAGCAGCAGCTGGGAGAGAGGAGTGAGAAAATGTGAGAGAAACAACTCTGCAGACACCAAAGTCATTGAAGAAGGAAGGGGAGGAGGTGCTCCACGTTCCAGAGCAGATATTCCCCTGCAGCCCATGGTGAAGACCATGATGATATAGGTTGTCCCCCTACAGCCCATGGAGGTCCACGGTGAAGTAGATATCCACCTGCAGCCCATGGAGGACCTTATGCCAGAGCAGGTGGATGTGCCCTGAAGGAAGCTGCAGCCCACGGAGAGTCCACGCAGAAGTAGATTCCTGGCAGGAGCTGCAGCCCATGGAGAGGAGCCCATGCAGGAGCGGGTGTTTTTAGATTTGTTCTTCTTTCTCATTATTCTACGCTGGTTTTAATTGGCAATAAATTAAATTAGTCTCCCCAAGTCAAGCCTGGTTTCCTGTGGCAGTAGTTGCTGAGTGATCTCCCTGTCCTTAACTCGACCCACGAGCTTTTTGTCATATTTTCTCCCCCTGTCCTGTTGGGGAGGGGGAATGAAAAAGCAGCTTGGTGGGCACCTGGCGGCTAGCCAGGGGTCAACCCATCACACCAGTTCAAATGGTCATCTCACAAAACTTTGACAATTGGCAGAATTTCCTGGCAATCTGGAGTACAGCTATTCTGCCAATATTCTTTTGGCAAGGAACTCTTGTGGTTTCCCTCTTCAGACACGGTGTTTCTAAAATGACTGAGAGACTAGTAGTGTAGTACCAACAGCATACTATCCGTGTAAGCACATATATACACAAAGCATACACAGCATGCATGTATTCTGCTTTCAGTGCGATAGTTGTTTCTCTGCCATAGGAACGCTAAGCACACAGAGGCAGTGCAAAGAAAAGCAGAACGTTTCTCCTTTGCCCTGTGCATTTAATTATTCATTCAGGAAATTTCTGAATTTGTTCCAACTAATTCCTCTGTACTACAGGGCTTTAAAAATATGTCTTGTCAGCTTCCTGAAATTGAACAAAACTTTTAACCTAAGAAAGAAATCAGTCTTTAAACATTATTCTTAATTTTAGGACTACTTCTGTATATACACAGCTAAAATCCTCRTCCAATGGATACTTACAAAAGGAAAATGGTAGGTTAAAGTCACTTTCTCGTTAAACTCTTTGGGGCTGAAGGAATTTGATTTCAGCCCTAACATGGCCACAGACTGCCGGTGGAAAAGTACACACTGCACAACATGGTACTGCGTAGAGGTTTTAAGGCCAGCTCAACATAAGCCTGTTTAAATATAAGAGGACCTTCAGCTCCACTGCCATCATGTTCCTTCCATAGGTGAACTGCTGACAAATGAGCAGGCTGAGAAGCTGTGCACATCACCCAGGCAGAGGCGTGTTCTTACACAGCTTTCTATTTTGAGTACTTTTGAAAATTCATTGAGATCAGCCTCGGATATCTGCATTATGCACATTTCCCCCTCCTACTTTGATTATTTTCAGGAAGCATTGTCCTTTTCCTGTGCTGGCACATTGYTCAGGCCAGCAGGTCCCAAACTATGCCAAAAGGCCCTAGTAGAAAAGTAGTAGTAGTCACCAACTCTACTTTTCCATCCTGACCACTGTGAAAGCATGTCACATTAATCAACTGAAGATCTAACAGAAGAGTCACTTTATGCGTCTGTGTGTGTGTGGTGTACAGAGGGAGAGAAGGAAGGAGAGAAAGGTATGTCTTACTAACTATATAGAAGGTTGTGCAAAATAGAGAAGCATTTAAACTGTGCCTCACTCTTGAACTAAGAAGCTGAATTATTGTCTAGAAAACGGGGACTGCTGTTGAACTGACATTATAAGATTGTTGGCATGCTGTTTGCTGATCTTTTTTTTGAGACTGTACTGATAAATGAAGTAAACTTCATGTAGCATATACCAACATCATCTGAATTCATTGTTTACTCCTGTGAACATGCAAGTTTTTATAATTGTACTGGCATGTATTTATTGGTGCAGTTCGAAAGTTGCAAGTATGGGTACAATGGGACATGAGTTTTTCAGTCCCCATAACAAATATTTTTGTCACAAAGAGTACAGTAAAGACAATACAGGAATTAATTAAAGCAAGGCTTAGCACCGCCCTGTACAAAAAAGAGTCCGGAAAATGGAGCTAGGAACCACACGTGCAGTGGTAATTCTGTCATTGAATGTGAACATTCAAACGCTTAGCATCAATCAGCACAGTTCTGTTTGGTGGCCACTGTTAAGATCCCGCTTCCTCTATTTCCTCTGGAACTGTCCCTGTTCAGATAGTGGAGACAAACATTTCTCTATTTTGTATGTAACATCAATTTCCTGTTCTAGTATTGTTTCCTACTGTCCGATCACCAGGTGGCAATGTAAAATACAAATCATGGGGTGCGCTTAGCTCCTCTGACAGGTTCCATTCATTGGATGGATTGCCTACTTCCACCTACTTTTTTTCTACCATTTCTCTACACACATAGACAACTACTGACAGTGCCTGAACGGTGAACTCATCTCAGGAAGCCTAAAACCTGCAACCATACAAAACCTGACTAACTATTTAATGCAGGAATCAATCTGTCTCATGTTGACCAGCCTGGGTAGCCATTCATGATCCAGCTTGCAAAGCACCTCTAAACCTATAACTGTCTGTGCCAAAGGAATTCTGTAATTCACTGTTGTTTCTATTCTTGCAGCACAGGCATAAATGGGGTTTACTATCCAGACACGAAATCTCTAGAAGGCAAACAGCTATTTTGAAAGTGTGAGAGACAGATATGAGGTGGATGCTAGCTAGTTTTCTTCATTCCTCTATTGCACTTCCTTTTCTACACATTGTTATTGTCTGGCATTGGGCAAAAGATGGGAAATGCTTCTTAGCTGACCCCTTTTCCTGTCCCAGCCACACATGCATCAGCAGAAGCCAGTAAAGGCCGCCTGCATATTGGGAAATTCTTATGGCATTTATTCAGATGCTAATAGATTTAGCAGCAGGCATCTTACATCAGTTCCCAATTCTGATATTCATTAACTGTGACATCTTAGTTATGTATGTCCTTTGCTGGGTAAAGCATCAGGTCTTTGTTATACATGACTAGTTGCACTGATTTTACTTAAGATTGCTTTAGAAATGTTGAGTGACCTTCTATTATTTGAACACTACTATTTTAGATTAATATTTTTATGGCAGTTGCTGTAGGATTTTTAACTTTCCCTCCTCATATTCTTATTTATTTCTTTTTGGTTTACAGAATTGGATGAAAGGAGAAAGATGGAGGCTTTTATCTATACACACATACATACACAGATATATATGTACACACAAATTCTACTAAATCACTAATCCTACTCACTTTCAAAATACAGAACAAGTTCCTAAAATGAAAGCACCATTCCAATAGCTTATTTGTTCAGAAAAATACAGAACCCTAAATTCTCAAAGCTGTTTTTTCTGTAAAAGTCAGATTTTCTGCTGAAGGAAAACCATTTGGGGAGTGTGTCTACAGAGGTGGTGGGTATGCAAGGATCTAGGAGAGCGAGAACAGAAACAAACTGAAAAAGCAGAGCTTCTGTTTAATCCCCCAGTGTTTCCCTTGCAGAGCTGCATGAACTTGCTTTGTTCTATAAGATTAAGAAGAACGCTGCAAGATATAGTTACATATTCCACAATTTTATTTGGTTGTGTCTGCCCATCATTTTGCCAAGGAAGCCAAACATGAYTTTTTCAGAGGTGGAAACTAGTCATAAAAAACAGTGCTGCACTTTGAATCCCCCTGAGTCTATGCTGATTGAAATTTGATATATAAATGCTACCTGAAAAGGGAGCTTTGTAAGTAAATTGAAAATGAAGCTTATTTAAGGGACAAAGCAGGATTATAGYGATTTTGTGGTGAAAAGTAAAATTTGACCCCTACAGCGTCATGTTTAGAGTGACTTCTTTGAATTGACTCATCTAAAAAAAAAAATCTAAGATACGACTGCTTTATTGTCTAGTGTCCTTTGTGATCCTAAACTTAATTTCTTTGGTTTTCTTTTATATGTCCCTAAATTTTAAGATTTTATTTCAATGATAAACTAAATACTCCATGTCAAATTTTCTATTTCTCTGATGAGCATTGACATTCAGCTACCAAACTGAATTATTCATAAAACCTTAGAGAAGAATATTTGTTTTCTTGTTACATTAGGGGCATTGGTTGCTCATTATTCTTTAAACCACAGATTTGTCTATGAAGTTCCCACTCCTAGCTCCGTATTCTTCCTCCCCAGTTCTCCAAAACACACTTCAACTGTCTGGGTAGCCATCACCAGAGTCAGGCCTGTGATATGATTATTTCTTTCTCTATTTAAAAAAGATGCTTTCAAACAAAAAAATAAAATAAAATAAACTGATGTGCACATACTGGTCCRCTGGGTGGGTAGGGAATGGGGACAGGTGTAGACACAGGTCAAATGGGCAATAGCAATTTAAAAAGGGTGAACTTGCTCCACCACCTCTTTACACGTGCTCAAGCCTCGCTCCTCACTTAYGCTGTCTGCCTGCCCGCTAAMGACCACCGGSGGGGGAACTGGGCAATGGGGCGTATCTTCTCTCCTGTCCCAGGAAGGCACTGCCACCAGCTGCTGCCCAGCAGCTCCCAGGCCAGAAGGAGATGCGACAGGGAAAACGCCTGGCCTCCACCCTCTTCCCGAACCTCGCTCTCATTGCTGCCGGCAGGCACAGACCCTGGGGATGACCAGCGCTGTGCCACCCCACTGCCCGGTGCACACCAACCGGGGGACACCAGCCCCTTCTCGGCCCTATGTTGGAGTTGGGCTTTCCCAGTGCCATAGGTGCCTGGGAAACCAGCCCATTGTGATGTCACTGAGCAATGCATTGTGACTACAAGGCCCTTGCCGCTCATCCCCAGGAACCAGCAGGGAAGAGTCCACGGTGCATAGCTGTAGGGATTTGGYCCGTTGGAAGTAAGTGGACCAGTTCAGGAAAGATTAAAACCTTGAGCATATTCTGGAAAAAGGAGCTGAAGTGCGTGTGTGAGAGAGAAAAGAGATGGATTAGGGGTAGGGAAGCTCTGTTCTTCTGATTCAAGAAATGTGAGACATGCTGCTAGATGCTAGATTTTTTCCCCAGACTGACTGGAAGCAGAAAGTTGGTTGTTCTGTGATTTCTACTGCAAATCTGGAAATTCAGAAGATTCCTGCAGCTTGCTGTCACTGGTTAATCCCTTGCTGAACACAACACACTGGAGAGGGAGTCATTTCCTATCACTAAGGAGCAGTCTCTGCATTGCTCTCCTACCTAGTGGAAGAGCATTATTAACATTGCTGTAGGCTGCCTGCAATGGCAGGTTCTCCGAAAATCCCTCCACTGACGATACACTCATAGCAAAGGCCTCCATGAAAAGCTCATTCAAGTTTGCTTCAAGACACAGTGAGGTGGATTGAAAACTGGCTGAATGGACAGTGGTGGCACAGTGTCTARTTGGAGGCCAGTAATTAGTGGTGTACCTGGTGTACCCCAGGGGTAAGTACTGTGTCCATTCCTGCTCAATATCTTCATTAATCATCTTGGTAAAGGGACAGAGCATACCCTCACTCAGTTTGCAGATGACACAAAACTGGGAGGAATGGCTGACAGGCCAGGGGGCTGTGCTGTCATCCAGAAGGACTTCAACAGGCTGAAGAAATGGGCCCACAGGAACCTCATGATGTTTCACAAGGGCAAGTGCAAAGTCCTGCACCTGGGAAGGAACAACCACAGGCATCTGCATACGCTGGACATCGTCCAACCAGAAAGCAGCTTTGCAGAAAAGCACCTGGGGGTCCTGGTGGACACCAAGTTGGACATGAGCAAACCCCTTGTTGACCTACAGGACATATCTACTCCGCTTCAGGCCCTTCCTCCTTACCACCAGGACTGAGGAGATATCTTCTAGGCCCCCSTACCCTTGGCTTTCATCCCCTGAGGCATGCAGTGACTGCTGGAATGTTCCATGTCTCCATGGACTAGTCCAAGGATTGGACAAGCACCAGCAGTCTCTTCACAATGTCCAAGCCCCTGTCAAGGAGCAGGCTCCCTCCACAGCAGACCAGATCAGCACATGGGGCACCTGTCCCTCTAGCAGTGAGTCTCCACCTATGAACACTCACCATTTCCTACTGTTGCTGCTGCTGGGCTTAGGCTCTGCTGGCATGCTTGCTTCATTGGTCACAGCGTGCCTGGCCGTCCTTTTGGACAGCTGAATGGTTTGGCTCTTGTTTGGAGATGACTCAGTTGAGCTCCTTCTCATTGGATCTGACACTGTGCAGGCTGTTGACCTTCTCCTGCAGTGGCTTTACTTGGCAATAGAGATCCTCCACTAGCACACACCCCCTGCGAGCAAGTGCACCATCATCCCCACCCTGGCCTCAGTGAGGCCCCACGCTGCTATACTGCCTTCAGCCCCACATCTGGAGACCTTCATCCTCCCTTGAAAGCTCCATCGAGGYTGATGTCTCCGATGTGCCGAGGTAGTTTCTCCGATGGATGCTGGGGACCATAACTGGTGGTGCGTCACCACCGTCACTGAGCACACATACGCTGTTCTCAGTAGATTTTCTGGCTCCTTTCTGTATGAACACAATGCTACATCTGCTGCCTGCTTCTGTTAAAAATCATTATTCTAAGAGTATCCCGTATCTCAGCTACATCCTCCTCAACACATTTTCTGTGAATCTTTGCTGAACAGTGTAAGCTGAATCTGTATTTTCTTCCATCTGTCCTGGTACAACTCAGAGTCCTGCATAATAAATCCATACACAATACTTTATSTCTCCATATTATAACATTCTTTGAATGTGGCATTAGTTCCATAAACCACAAAGTTTATTTCCCTTAAGAATTTTCTCTTTGTTTTGAGGAGTACTGTCACGTATACATAGCTGGTTCTACCAGCTCCATGACAAACCATATAAAAGGTGGCTCATTTTAGATAAAGTATGAGCCCATCCCGGAAAAATAATTTTCAGGACATAGGTTGCAGACAATTTTCTTAGACTGTTCATTACTTGCAGTTTTATGCTTTCCCACTGCAGTCATCTGGCAATGTTCTGTCCATCTTACTCCACCATAAATCTGATAAAAATCTTTTTCTTGAATAAGAAACTAAGAATAAAGGAAATTATCATTCTGCATCTGKTTTTTTTGCACAATTGCAAGTGATTGTTCTCTTTTCAGTCATTTCTATGAATGGGGGAAAAAGTTGTGCAAAGACATCACTGTTCACAGAGTAGTTGGACCTAACAATATTTATTAGCATGACTCAGCTCTACAGCTATCTGGAGTCGAAATTCATTCTAATAAATACTACATTTGTTGCTGTCAGAGTTTTTTAGCTTTCTTATGCCCTTCTAGCTCTTGTCTAAAACTGATGACTTTCAAATCACAGTCCCTGGAAACAACCTAAAATATTTGATGGTACATGTGGCAACATACCATTTTTTTCCACTTTTTTTTTCTTTCTCTGTGCTTTGATAAGAAAAAAATATCGATGGTTTTCCTTTACATTTAATGTCTCTGCCTTTGTGTGTTCTCCTGATGCTCTTAGAAATTCTGCAGTCAGAGAGACATGTAAATGGATTAACACTTAAAGCATTATGGGATTCTGCTGCACTGAAGCACCAGGGGGAAACTACAAGTCAACCCCAGCTGAAAACATCAAGGGCTTAATCAGTCAGCCAGCTAGCCAGTTCAGTTAACTATCTCCAAACTCATCTCAGTCTAGCTGAGAGCTAAAAGTGACTGCAAGCAGCAGATAGGTCTAACTACAGAGGGTATCAGCTTTCAAATTCTTTCCATATATATATAGTGGTTTTAATATTAATTTTAATATCCCCCAGTTTAAGGACTGAGACAAAAAAATCAGTCTCTTCCAACAGTATTCCTACACAGCATTATTTGCAACAGAATTTAAAATGTTTTAAATGGACTTTAATAAATAACAGATTTCAGGGATGGTCCTTCACATCACACTACTTTTTAAAGCACACAATGTAATTCTTCTAACATTTCATTAATATATTTCTTTAAAGAAACAGGACTTTGTATTTGCATGATTCAGAAAAGTCCAGGGTTTAGGAAAAAAAACCCAAAACATCAAATAACTTGACACACATGATAAAAAACAGAAGAGATATTAACAATTAATTTCAGGACATACGTGAACATTTGTGTATTAACTCGTGTAATTTCTAATGCTAATTCTGCCCACCTATATATATGCACTATTAGGAACCATAGATGAGTCTGGCTGGTTTTAAATGCTACTGTGGCCAGATTTGTTCTCAGCATACCAACTGTCCTGGCTCCAGACACAGCTGCTAAATCACAGCATCTACTGGATGAGCATTCATAGCACTGGAATTTATAGTGTATTTCTAGTGCTTTCTGGTGAACAGAGAGCGGACAGAAGCCATCTCATCTTTATGAAACAAACTCATTTTCAACACAGGTATAGTAGAGGAATAGAACTGCCCATTGCCAAAGAATTGTAGGTATTGAACAATTTCCCTTGTGTAGTGAGGATCCAGAAAGGGGCTCAAATATGTTAGTACTGCCAGTGCTTCATTATTCTGCTTGGACCTTTTCCAGGAACATTTTCCCCTTTGGTAAAATGGTTATTCTGAGTCATAGCAGATGCTTGGGTTCATGGAGCATTCAAAGATCACTCTGTTGGCTTTGGTAAGCATTAGTGTTATAGCATTTSTAAGTTGCTGAATGAATATCTGCAGGGTGACAGACGTATTACAGGTTTCTGCTGAAGCTGGAAATCAGCCTAACGTAAATCATTGAAGTGGTCAAACATAAAATATTGTCATGCTTTGGGAAGAAGCTGTACATCTGGGTTTGCAAGCTGCCCAGCAGAAGACTGGGAAGTGTGTATTGTGCCCAGTCTCCCAATCTCAGGGATGGAAGGGATGGCTGAACACCTCAGCAGCTTTCTCATGTTGTTTAAAAAGAAGGAAAGGTGAACATGGGCACTGCAGCATGGGAGGAGAGGGAGGGCCTGGGAGAGAGGGCTGTGGCTTGCACAACCCCAAAGCGCAACCCCCAGCTCCCACGCAGGTTTTTACTGTGACCCAAAGAAAGAGAGCTGATGCAGGAAGCTCTCCTCCCAGTGGATGTAAGACTTGTCTCATTAGTGGAAGATGATCCCTTTATAGTCTAGTCAAAGCCTTTGCCTGGGACCACTGAGCCTTCAGAGACCTAGCTCCCTCTGAGCTAGCTTTCCTGCTGAATCTCAGAGGAAGGTACCAGTTTTATACTGCACAGCATGCTACAGGAACACATTTATACCACTGTGCRTGGAGATTAACAGTAAAAACTGCTGCTGTGAAGAATGACAGTCATGACCTCTCTCTCATCATATGTTATCCTGGAAATTTCATTACAACACCTTAAACCTCAAGAACTACATTTACATGCCTCTTCCTATACAGCAATGGCATTCCTTTTCATTAACACCTGCAAATGATCTTTTGCTGAGGGCTGTCAACAGCAATAACATTAGATTATTGATACACTGCTGATGGTTTTTTTTACCTGCTAGCAAAGAAAATGTTTTAAGTGAGATTAGAATAATTTTGGAAAAAATCTGGAATCCTTTTGCTCCTCTATAGCAACAGACCCTCAGCTGGTAGAAATGACCACAGGTCTATTTAAACAGTGTGTTGTATTCAGGTGAGCTGCAATGATTTACACCAGGGATCTGGTTTATAACTTCAGAAATGACTGTCTTAAGGAAAGAGTTAATCATTAAACGGAGAGTCAGAAAAATTAAGGTTCATTTCTTTTATTTATTGGTATATCATTTTTATAGCAAGAGCAAGAAAATAGTTCACCACAACACTARTATGTCAAACTGCGATTCTCCTCTATGTAATTCCCCTACTGTTCACTAACTTCTGAACAACATGGAGGGAGACCTAAAGTCTCTTTCCTTTGATGTTGTAGCTTTACATTCACAAATGCTAGCAGCTCCAAATCCAATCAATACCTTAAACTTAAACGAACTCACCCTGGTGAAATCCTGAGTTTTGTTACTTGATAAATTCTTTAACCCCTTCCAGCACCAAGAAAGAAAACAGAAAGTGATGATGTGTGGACTTTCTTAGCAAWTTTATTTCACTAGATTTAATTTTGTTAGGACTCAAAAATCAGTATTTGCTCAAGTAATTTTTCAGTTCACAGACAACAGAATGCCCAGTTAATCTCTCCTTCCGTGTTGCTCATCTGTGTCATGATCATTTTTTTAGTGATGTTTCATTAGCTTCAGAGTGTTCCTTGAAAGTAAAATAAAAGCAGATTTTGTTTTCATTTCTGCTTTGGCTGTAATGCAGATTTCATGGGAATACATACKTTGAGAAATGTGTGAGCCAGATTCAAAAGTCTAATGAGAAGTATCCCAGGAATAATCAATCCAAAACCAAAGGGTGCATTTAACTGCAAACATTGTGGTTTACAAGGGAATTAATTGGTTATGTCAGTTGTGCCTAGGTGGCCAAGTCATCATTAATTTAGCTTACTCTACTATAAATTTGTGCTTTTATTAGTTTTTTCCTATTGCTCCCTACACACTTTCAAAAGAAATTTCACTSTGTACAAAGGAAAGGGAAGTAAAGAAATTTGGTACAGATCATAGACATCTCTCTTGCAGATTCCCAGGAAATCCTGAAGAGGAAAAGGCTGCTAAGTGAGGCAGATATCCCTTCTTTACCTTAGGAGGTCACAAAGGGCTGACAGCTTAGAAAAGCTTTCCATAAGGAAAATGACAGCCATCACCTTCCTACAAGAGCCTGAATGGACTTTCAGGCAATATCAACACACACAAAAAAATTAGAAATGTAATAATAAAAAAAGTTAGGCTTTCTTGATATTTCTCAGGAGGAATGGCCAGGAACAAAGGGACCCAAAGGCATCTAATTGTTTCTAATATCTAGTCTATACACTCACAGGCATACAAATCATTAATCTGTCATCTGGAGTACCAGATATATTCGGTATATATTCTCACAGAATTTGAAATGCTTTACTGTATTYAGTATTTAGTTCATAGGCTTTCTCCCTGCCCTGCCCCAAGTAGATTGCTGTAGGTACTTTGAAAAACWTTAAACATCTATTTTCTAAGCTCCAACATCTTCTGTTTGAAACAACTAGCAATATTTTTCAGTCTTCTTAACGTAGTAATGCTCCACAGGTATAATTGTAATTACGCTATTTGATATGCAGTTTTAAAATGTGAAGTGGCACGTGCAGATTKTGCCCTAATGCAGACTGTGTCCCTGTATTTGGAATGAATAATTAATTGTCACTCAGTACAAAAATATTTTGTCCACCACTGAATGCATCACAGGTTGTCCAGGATTCACAGCTAACCATGAGTAAAGAATGCCATGGTACAGACAACATCAATCCTCCCAGCCTTACTCCTAYTAGATAGCACCATCCAAGTGCCAGCAGAAAGAGCCTAGCATCAACTGAAGAATGGCTTGCCATGTAAGGTGCAGATGGGCTTATTTTACACATATCTGTGCTACTTGGCACCCTCTCCAGCACAGTTGCACAACAGATTTATGATCTATATCCATGTACCTGCAGCAAAATTGTGCCTAGGGAGAGATGCACAGCCTCTGTGAGACCATGGCTGGGAAGTTAGAGCTAATGGCTTTTTGGTTCTGTTTCCGGATCCGTTGTTAATTCATTCTCTTACAAGCTTCTTTTTTGCAGCTGTGAAGTGAGTATCAGTGACAACAACCACCAGGACATTCACTGAGTATACGGATATAATCATTCCCTGTTTAAACCAGGAGAACTAGGTAGCATAGGTTTTGAGTTGGCTAAGTGTGACCTGGAAGTGTGACCACCATCTGGGAAGGTGGTATTTGGGAATCAGACTGCATCCCATGAGTTAATTCTGATAATCCACTGGAGTGGGCTTGAAAATTGAAAAATAATGTAGTTATTTAATTTAGGAGGAGCTCCATGTTTGGTCATTTCTGTTCAAGAAAAATAACAATGATGTCAACCATTGTACCCATTTAACTAAATCTGTTAATTAAACAGGAGCAAGGTACACTTGAACTCAAATAATGATGTGCATACACAGAACTGATGCAGATGTAGACTGACCTTTATGACCTCTGCAGCAAAAGGATTCATGACTTCCATTACTGTCCCTTACACTTTTCTACCTATAAAACTTCTTTACTATCCTCACGTCCTAGCTTGTCTCCTTATTCAGTGTSAGGACTTCAGTAACACTTCTGCCCCATTTCATGCCAGTCTTCATTACTTGGGGATTAGAGGTGCCATAGAGATTGGAAGGAAAACACGCAAATTACATTGAGGGAAGGTGTTTAATGTCAGGGTAAGGTAGGCTGGATCTTACCATGTTGTTTCACAGAAATAGATGTGGGAAGCAGCTGCCTAGCTTCCCCAGAATTACAGTGCAAAATCCTAATCTGTCTGATTTTCCCATGAGAAAAAGGCAGAAGGAAAACAAAAACACTATGAACAAAGCTGGATGAAATTTTCATTTTTTACATCAACATAAACCGCCTTTTCATATGACTCTCTGATTGAATTTTCTTGACAGTTTGAAAAAGGTGAAGTGTCAAATTAATACATGTGGCATTTGTTTTGTTTTAAAAAATGTTTACTWTTATGGAAAGAGAGGTTTCTAAAATGTTTTTATTTTCCTTTTTTTCCTAGTCTAAGCCACATTTTTAGAGAAAAAATACTCTCAAACATTTTTTTTAATGTGCCTAGAGTGTAGAAGGAGTTATTCAATAATGCCCAGGAACACTGAAAATTGAAAAAAAAAAAAAAATAATGATAAAGCAAGTGAAGTCAATACATGTGCAAAAGCTGTKGTATCCTCAATCTTCGTAGATCTTTTTTCTAACTCATATCCCAACAACCCTACAATATTTACATATATAGTCATCTTCCCAAAATTTAAGGCATAAGGAACTACTGAGTCATTGCTAAAAACTCCGTCTCGAGATTCTAATACATACGAAAGTATGTGCTTGTCAGCTGATTGCTGGCGAGCCACGAGGRTCTTTTGAAAGAGGTTGTGCTCCCCTGTGGACAACATCTGTGGACAGATGTTTAGACCACTTCACGAGTTTCTCCTGTTTAATTTTTGTTTGTGCTTTTTCAAATTTCTGGTAATCTCTTCACGTTTTTGGCTGTGGACAGCTGAAAATCCAGGTATTTAAAGATGCCTCACTTGTCTTTCAGCAATATAGTCTTCCCTACACGGCAAATGTTCTCTAATCAGCATGTCAGTTTACTATAAAAAGGGAACAGATGTAATTACTGTCACAAAAAAAGAAGGATGTTCTTTTGACTAATCACATATGGTATCTCAGCTGAGAAAATGCTTGCTAGTAGACTATAGAATCTTAAAAAAGATAAGGTAGAAGATTTTCCTGTCATGTCTTACCTATTTTCAATACACAGCACAACAAGTACCAGCAACAGAGCACTGCATACTTTTCCTGATAAATGGAATATGAGAAGTTAGTGTCAGTCACAGAACATGAGAGCAAAATCTCTCACTGATCTTAAAACATGCACTTACCATGAGACTGGATTGATAGTAAGGGGAAATGAAGGAGAGAGGTCTTGGCAACATACAGTTTTCGTTAACTCTGCAAGAAAGAAAAAACCAACCAATTTGCAGTAAACTCACCAGCACGTGTTGTTCCATGGGAAAGCTGTCATCTTTCTAAAGAAATTAGCTGCTTTACATTCTCCATGTTTTAAATTAGTTAGACTATGCTGTCTCTTTCCATTGAGTCTGGCAGCAAAACTTTACCACTTTGAAATGACCTAAGTCTTGTAGTTSTTTCAGAGACACTTCTGTAACTAATGCACTTTCTCTGAGTAAAAAAAAGGAGGGGGAAAAAGGGAAAAAAAATTTAAAAACACTGCTCGCAAAATTGGAATATGGACATTAATTCTTTTGAAATTCATCACAGGCCACTTGAAGGAGTGAAATATGCATCTTTATGTAGCTTAAAGGCAAAGATGACATTTGCAGTCTCCATGTTTCACCTGTCACCTTTCATCTGTAATGAATCCCATCTCAGGACCCATAAACTTCATTTTAAAGGTATACTACAATGAGAGCCAGATATCAGCTGTTTATTCAAGCACAGACCTGGGATGAATCGCTCCAGCAAATATCAGCATTTTCAAAACAAGGGATTCATAAGAGTATTACAGAGATAAAGACCCCTGGACAATGCAGATACATTATCAAACTATTACAGTGTCCCTCATTAATAAAGAGTTTGGTTGGTTTTTTTCCCTCTCACAGCCAGGTTAAGGCAAAACTCACAGTCTTTATTTAAATCCAGAGCCTTTTGATCTCATAATTAGCACCACAGTTCAGAGAGTCTGTAGTTATGTGCTTGGTTTTATAAATCTACATTTAACTAATGAGCTTTGCAGTGCCAAAATCATTAATGAAGCCTTGGGCTCTTGAGTTCTTCTTTAATAGCAGGAGACTAAAGCAGAAAGGTAAGGTTACTATTTTTTACTTTTGGTTAGCGTGTTCAGGCATGCGCCATCAGTCTTCTGAGCAGGGGAACTACTGAAGCAAAAAGGTGAGATAACAGAAGGGCCCATTAGACTGTAGATCACTGGAAGATCCTTTCTAAGGTCAGGACACAGTTACCTGATAAACGACGTGTGAAGATTATTTGACATTTCAACTTAACTAAGACCCAGCTGTGGTCACAGAAATCCTGAGAAACAGGAGTCAAACATTGTCCATAAAATGTTGGCTTTTTCTTGCAGAGAGTGTCACAGGCCCATGCCACACCTGTTGGAGTTTAAGGATTTCCATACTGATGCAAGCCTTCCACCATGGCAAAGGTCTCAGCATCTCACAGAGAGATTTTATTCCTGATAATATCACAATAAGATGAACACTGACTTGTTCTCCAGAAATGATTCAAAAATGAGCAGCATTGTTATATTTGGTTGCTTACATAGAGACAAGGTGAAGTATTTCAGCTTCTACATACGTGTATATACGAATATAGGGAAAAGTCATTTATAATGTAGCTAAAATACTTCAAACACTGTTACTGTGAGTGCATTATAACTCCACTCTACCAATGGAAAAAAAGGCCACTTGCTTTCCAACTACAAAAAAAACCCAAAACCCCAAAATTCGACATCACTCTGAATAGTCATTCCACAACTGCATTTTGAAAAAGAAAGGTTAAAAACAGTGGTGCTAAGSATTTAGTTTCCTAAAGGTTTCTTTTAATGTCTCACTTCCCTCAGAGGTGCACAGTGACAGGAAGAGAGGCAACACTGTACACAGAAGTCTTTGGGAAAGTAAAGTACTAGAGACATTTTGGACCTAAAATAAATTAATAATCATCCAATTTCAGTTTTCATAGCTAAAGTTTATTAACAAAGATTTTTTTTCCTTCTTTTCCATAATTCAGAGACTTGCAGTTATATAAATAATCCTCTGCAGTATATTAGCAATAATATGTACTTGTTGGTTGCTGGTTTTTTTTCTAAATAATGCTCTTGCAGCAGGATCTAATTAAATCTTTCGGGCATACCATTATGAGATTTAGGATTACACAAACTGAAGCATGTCTTATATCTATGATTATGCTTTTCTGTTTAGTTTATTCTTTGAAAAATTACATTAAATGGAAGCTTAAACAAATTGTTTAAAATGTGAGTAGCTCTATTGATTTCAGCCGGATTACTCAAATGCTTCAGACTAAGCATGTCACTGTGTGTTTTGTGAAAATAAAGCACAAGTTGCAGGTGGTTATTCTATTAAAGCAACAATCTTCATACTCTCGTTCACTCAGATAGGTTCAAATGTCTTCAGGTACATCTACCCTAGAAGAAGTTATGCTTGTCTAAAGTTGCATTTTTGTTAGGCTACAGATGTACCTTCTCCTTTGGTTACAGCTGTGCTAGCTTAAAGACATGATTGCTGGTAACTGTGGAGCAAACCACCTGAGAGCTCCCTGCTTCTGCGCTCGGATGAGCTTTCCCTGGCCTTTTAAATTCAGAATGATCTAACTCACCTGGGTCAGACTGAAAAAGTGAGCACAGCAAAACAAAAACTTTGCCTACACGTATTGATGCATGGAAGTGAGTGATYATTCACACCGACAGATGGGTTAGCACTTCTTGAAGAAGGAGAATCCCAGTAAAGGCTCCAAGGGAAGGAGATCAGAAACGAGCCCTGGAGAGCAACTTCTATGGTAGGCACAGCCACAGCCCTACAGAGGATGTATATTATCATACTCTGATCTAATTCAGAGCTATAGCCTCTGTGAACTAAACACCAGCGTACATGKTTATTGTGCTGCAAACTCTAGCTGCCCACAATGCCTTCCTCCAAGCTGGGGTGGGTTAATTGGCTCTGCACTGACTTAATGGCTCAACATCAGCAGACAGACATGTTGTGCTAGGAGAGGTCAGCCTGATCTGTAGCATCGGTGGCAGAGAGAATCCCCCTGCTATTGTCAAGGTGGGTTTTTGGCTGCCATGGACAAGCAGACTGCTCTCACTAATTATTTGAATCTCCAAAGCATCAGGTCATACATTAGTAATGCAAACAAGTAATGCAAACAATTCCACATCAGCATTAAGGACAGCAAAAAGCATGTTTTACAGTAAACAGTGGAGTTAAACACAATCTTGAAAGCAAACRTAAGCTAGCTTTTAACAGCCAAAGTCTTGCCCACTGGATAGCTTTTTATATCTATGAAAAATTCATGTGAAACTGTCTTTCCAATTTGGGAATACTTTGTGCTTATTTACACAAATGTCAATGACTGCACAATATTTAAGGCAGTATAAAAATGTGCTCGGGGTATTTCATATTTCTGTCAGGACAGCTGGGAGGACCTCTGATCATTTCAAAGTTTTTGGTAAAGGAAACACCACAAATATAAAGGAACTTGGCCCCCAAAACAGCACAGTTGGCTCACAACATTCCCAGGCAATATCAGGGAAATGAGAAAAGGCTATGCCCATGACTTTGACATAGAAGAACACTTTTTGTTAATTAGGTAATAAAACAATGTAGCCCTAGATTACATAATCAGTTGGGTCAAAACAGTTTTAAATTGGGATGAGAATAAGGTGATACTTGTAAAGTTGAGTAGCTTACCCATTGAGAATTTTAAGAGTGTGTGTCTTGCATAATTGGAGCCTTAATGGTACTGCTAATATGGAAGTGATATAAATTAACTGTCATGCAAACAGTGGTGTTAGTATCAAGTGCACTGGGGAATACTTAGCCAAATGCACACTACCAGTTAGGGTATTTTGGCACTTTTTCTAAGGCATTACGTTAGACATCTGTCAGCAATTTTTTCTGCTAGACCAAACAAGACTGAAAGTCTGAAAAGGAGACAGTACCACTAGCAAGGATCTGTTCTGAATGTTGTTTCTTGTATTTGAGTAAATACAAATGGTAAGGTTGCCTTTAGACAGGCTGAAGATAGTTCTCACAGCAGTAGTAAAGTGCTACTGAGCCTAAGCTACTCTTAAAATGAAATTCCCTGGTATCCAAATATTAAATATGCTTCCAGGCTTTTAACAGAGCTCATTAAAAAGATKCAAAATTTTGGCATTCCACCTGAAATCCAAATGACATTCCCTTGGGGAAAAAAAAATGTAATAAAATATCATTTCCAAAAGAGCGCTCATTTCAAAATTAATAGCTTACCATTCCACACTAATTATTTTGGCATATTCATTGGACAACCATTGGCCAATCATTCATGCTTCTGCACCTAATATAAAAAATGGTAAACTAATTTTGAAAAAGAAAGAACGTGCCTCTTGGTACTCAGCTTAAAAAGCACATGGTACTCAGCTTAATACTTCTTTAAAGAGGCACAAATCATAAAAGAAATTAAATAACCATCCTTTCACTTCGCCTTGTCATTCCAAATACACGTCAACCTAGATATCTAGGAAGTGGTCCGATCTGTTCAAAAGCAAAGTACATGGATTGGCCTTGCTACTTATTTCTGAATACATACAACTTAATTTAATGTACAGTGCCTTACAGTGCGATATTCTATTGCCAAAACAGCATGAAAGAACCTGAGAGTGAAACACAATATTTTGAGGGATGTTTTTCTCTCTTTTTCTAGTTCTGAACCTGAAACTTTCATGTGTGGTAATTCAGGAGACCAGACGAAAGGGCATTTAAAAAAAAAAATTGAAAAATTGACTACGTTAACAGGGTTAATTTGTGAATTTTTTTTCATTTTTTTCTCCCTAAAACGAATTTGTAAAACAAACACAAGACCTTAAAGCATGAGATGCATGCAGTGTGAAAGAAAAATCTTGAAGAACATTTTTCTTTTTAGATTGACTCTGCCATATTCTTTAAATATTATATTTTAGTTTCTATATTTTTCTTGGATTTCTTGCAGAGAAAAGAAATAATGATGCAATTATTGCTCTGAGGGGGTTAATAAATCTTCTAATGCTACTATTATTTTCCTCTGAACAAAGTTGAGGTTGATTTCCATTTGAAAAAGAAGTTGTAAAGTGAGTATAAGCATATAGGATGAATTGCAAATGAAAGATTATGACTTAAATGAATCATCCTTAACCCAATTTTTTAAATTAATTTAAGACCACAAACACAAGTGTTAGAAATGAATCACTCTATAGCACATCAGATACAACAATATCYGTTTTTAAAAAAAGGAAATTTAGTACTAATGGCTTAATTCAGAGAAATGTTAGAGAGCATCCACAACTCTAAATAAGAACAGCCAACCTGTTGAGATGTAAAGACACATTTAAAGTGCTATAATAAAATAGGAACATTTTGACAATGCAGAGTATGCTCATGGGAGCAACCATTTCTAAAATGTCATATCCGGTGCAGAACCAAGAGTTAACACCTCCATTTAATCTCTGATCCAGTAAGGTAATTAAACTAGTACTTAAAATCAAGGTAAAGTTTAAGAATATTGCTAACCTGTGGCTGCCAAGAAGAGAGAAGACTATAAAAATTGAAGTGACTATCTTAGCATCAACACAGTGATATTGCAATCTCCATCACCAAAATCTAAAAAGTCAAATCAAACAGGTATATCATGTGATTGCTGTACAGTTCAAAGTATTCAAATGGAAAGTTGGTCTTATGAACTTCTAATATCCATCTCATTGGCCTGTCATTATTCATCTGTCAAGGAAGCTGAAAGGTTGAATAGGACTGTTGAAAATAAGTAAATAAATAATGAAATGAACTCAACTGAGAATAGCAAAACTACCTATTTTCACTCACTAAAATCTGATAACTTCCTTAGGATTCCAGAGTTGAATTATGATCAATCCAATACCTTTTAGGATACACATTTAAAAAAAAAAAAAAGATGTAAGTACCATGAAAATGAAGCTGAAAGAACAGGTAATAAAACCAGTTTGATTTATTAATTATTCTTATTTGAAGACTACAGTCCTTTGTTTCTTATTTATTGTACTACATACTGTAGTCACTACTGATGAGTCACATTTGCATATTTACTGTTCTACTGCGTTCTGTGCTCAAAACTGTGATTTTGTATTGAAATTTGAACAAGTGTGAATTTATACTATTGTAGGCACTGTTAGACTGTAGGCCACTTTTACAGTGTGGCCAAAGTGTAGCAAGTATTAGGCAAACACTTAACTGTGCATTTGAATCTAGGCATTTTCCATACCCCTCCTATGTGTCTCAACGTGCTGTATCTGAGGTGAACAAAGCACTTTGTGTAATGTCACATACAACACAGCTGGCTGAARGATGCTCAGGAAAGGGCGTTAGGTAAAATAAAATGCAGGCTACAAGACACAGGTCTAAAGCATTGCACTGGTGTAGTTTTCGTGCACASAGATGATCTAGATTTCTGCCATGGAAATGGCAGAGAAATATACCCTACCAGGGGCATTCTCCTTATCACTGACTGGAAGGAACACAGGATCCTTTCAGTGAGAGCCACTATACTGCCCATGGAGAACTGGGTAAGTGAGAGAGACAGTAAAAGAGATAGCGTGTGAGTTATTAACATTTTTTAAAAAAAGTTATTCATTGATTTTTTTTCCAAGTATATTAAAAATTGTTTTGTGTTAAGTTTGGGACATACATCTCAAACGCAGCTCTTTTTGGATCTTAGTGCAAAAGTGTAAGCAAATACCTGTCTTCAAGCACTGCAGTAACTTTTCTGAAGTCAGTAGACGTGCCTGCTCAGGAGTTGGAAGAGAATAGTAACAAAGCCCTACAAAGGGCACAAACATGGGGCTTCAAGGTAAAGTCTCAAGACAGAGGTTCAAATTAGATTCTGGACTTGAAATGTCATGGCTGGGAACATCTTCTCTATCATGCTGAACCACTCTATGTTGCATGTCTAAATAAATCAACAACGTTACAAAAAATTCAAGGCCAGGTTGTAAGGGTGTTGAATGTCCATGAAGATGATGCAGATAGAAAAGGAATTCCATTACCACCTATTAAGTCCACCCGGTGGAATGAAAAGAAAAGAAAAAAAAAAAGAAGTGCACAACATATTTTGGTAGTCATTATTTCACTAATCCTAAACACAGGTGGAGTTTTGTTTCAAGTAAGCTAATAAACTCAGATGGAGGACTTAGATCCAAAAGAAATCCTCATATGCCCTCCAGGGTTAGACATTGGTTCCCAGTCTGTTTCAAGTGGGAAAATTCTGTTTCAAACTCCTTTGCTAACAGGCTTCTACTAGAAACCACCGCTAAGCTCTGAGAAAAGCAGTAGAAATGTTTCCACATGAATAATGGCCAAGAAAGTGACTTTAAAAATGCCCTTTGTAAAAACAAGGTCTAGAGATGGAACAGGACATAGCTAATCTGCTAAATCAGAGTTGGCCTACTAATGGATATTTTTCAGTACCTACTGTTGCTCCATCTGAAAAAAAAAAACCAAAAAAAACCCCTCATATACCAGTTAATCCATTTTAGACAGATGGGAAAGACAATTAACAAGGAACAGAAGAATTAAGAAGTTTGTTTATCTTGTTTACATCTCTTAAAGATTAAATTCTTACACAATTCTAATTCAGTTTGTTTCTAGACTCAGGAGCACAAAAAAAATCCCCCACCCCCATCTCCATTCCTTATCTGTAATTGTAAATCCACATGCTCTCTATTCATAGGTCTTTAGGGAGTGAGCAGACAGTTTAAACATATGTTGACTCAAAGCCAGTGACTTAATTAATTAAACTTATGCTACATAAATAATATATTTAAATTCAACCAACAAGATGATAATGTCCTTATGCATATAGTAATTCCTTTGGCTTCATGAAGGCTCAAGACACACTATTATGGGCTCAAAACCCCTTAAAGGATTGGGTTTTTTGGGAGCTTCTTGGAGTATGGGAGCCCCTTGACAGAACAGAATAACTGCAGGTGGGTTAATAACATCCTTCCACTAACCCTCAGTGAAGTTTATATGGCGTGAAGATTTAGACCATATGTGCATAGGTTCTTCCCATTACCTCTGCTGGTAGAGTTTTTCAGAAACATTTGCAATCACAAAATAAACAACTCCAATTTTCTTTCTCTACCTTTTCCTTAGCTGCTTCTCCTTAGTCTAAAAGATTCTTACACACAAAAAAGATAGTTAATTGAGTCCACGTATTGTGAGAATTTTTTCTCAGAAAAATATTTCCACGCTACCAAAACATGTAATTAAAAATATATTTTATGTCTAAATGGACTGTCTCAGGGATTTTACTCTAGCTACCAGTAGCAGTGATGCTAGAAAAAACTGAGTGCAAACAACCAGGGTTTGAATTATAGATACAGTGAAAACACATTTGAAAGGATTTCATGTTGTATATTAGAAAACATGCTGAATAAATTCAGATCATAACACTTCCCACAATTTCTTTTTCCAGACTATTCAGATTTTTTGCCTGCAGACCAAAAGGGAGAAAGAATAACTACAGTGAATTAAGTGGAAAAACCAAAGGCCAAAATCCTCACTTGTCCATATCAACTGCCACTTAGCAGTGGCTAAAATGTACAGAGCAGATTTTAAAGTATACTTTCCAATAATAGTAAAAAAACCCTCTAACCTCTTGAAAAATGTCTATATGATTCTATATAAGCAAGTGCCATTTTAATGCATGAAACATTAACTGGAAATCAGTTTATGCACTGTATAAGTTTTTGCTAGGAGTATTACACAACTGTTTGTTTTCAATCAAGTTCAGTAAATGACAATTTTTTTTCCATGGCAGAATAATCTAGCAAAGGCTATGTGAATCTGGAATTTAATTTGTTTAACACAAGAGCCAGTCAGCATTTGATTGATTCAAGATGTGGAGAGGTAGTAGAGCTCAAAAAACTGTACATGAAGTTTTTGATTAAACAAGACAGGAATCACAGGGTTGATTAATATGGAGTCACACCACCAAGACCAGTTCCAAACCATCAGTACTGCAATACTCAGGGAAAGTACATAAATTCCTATATTCCAGACACTGAAGTTTTTGATCTCGGCATCACTGAGAAGGAATTCAATCTTCTTGTTGCTGTTATATTCCACACTCTGAAGTATACTTCCACAGGAAGAAAATGGAGCTGTGTAACCSTTAGAGTACAGAGAATTTCCTCATCTATAACAATCTGGTAATAACAACATTTCCATAACGGGATATGTTCCCTACAGAGGGGAACAAGCACCTACCTGCTAGTTCCTCTTTGTTACAATGCTGCATGTAAATGTCACAATAAAATATTCTCGCCTCTAAATTCCGCATGGATTTTAGGATTATTATAGACTTTACTTTCTTCTCAGAGATTATTCTCCCCCCTGTAAAATTATGGGATTTTAGAGTCCGGACAGAAATATGTCAGAGGAAATTCATGCAAAGTTCCTCTCAATGTTATCTTTTAGGAGACTGATATTTGCCATATGTCCCTGCACCACTGTGCAGAAAGATGCAAGGAAATCCTTGCCAAATCTAGATGAGTTCTCCAGGTCCTTTCAAAGAACATGCYGTCTGATACAAAAGCAGTCACACAAACGCTGTATCATGGTGGCTCCTGCACTTTCTCATCTTAGGGAAAGGCTCACAGGTGACAAGGATTACCAGCCAGTCAGAGCACCAGAGCACTGTTGAGGCCAGCATGGTATGACCATCAACACCTCGGGCAGAACCTCCATCAGTAGGTTTTTGAGGGTCAGAATTCACATCCTTGCAGCACGGAGTAAGAGCATTTTCAAAACTAGTTGAATTAATTATAAATAACATTCAGTAGTACAGAAATATAGAATCATAGAATCATAGAATGGTTTGGGTTGGAACAGATCTTAAAGATGATCTTGTTCCAACCCCTCTGTCATGGGCAGGGATACCTTCCACTAGGTCAGGTTGCTCAAAGCCTCATCCAACCTGTTTTCAGAAAAAAAAAATAGCAAGCTCTTCAGGAAAGAAAAAAAAATTGTAAGTAACAAGTGGTACACTTTAATTTTATAGATAAGTGAAGTTTGGATGTAAATCTTTCATGATGGCTGTAATTTAACATGCTTGTGGTCAAATGGTATATCAAATRTTTCCGGACGTATATAAGTAAGACATCACTTGCAGAGTTTTGCCTTGAACGATCTGGTTAATCGTTAATCTCTCTCGTCTATCACATCAGAAATGAAAGTCCTAGAAAAAGCTTTTAACTTCTTGAATAGGTCCTGGGAGGCAACACTTGAAAAAAACTAACTCATGGATTGATTTTCTTATCATGGCTTAAAACAGTATTAATATTTATTGCCTAAGGAAGACAGCATAAAAAAGTTAGCAGAAGAACAGACTTGACGAAGTAGTAACAATATTTAAAAAGAAATCCCTCATGATTTTGACTACATCATTCTTCCACAGCAGCAAAGCAATCTAAAGTTACTACAAAAGCCAACGTTCAGTTCACTGGGACTGACAAGGGGCAAAAATATCACAGTCCTTCATTGACATCTTGTACTGCTTTTTCAATGAGTAACCAAAACCCTGATTTATGGGGAAAAAAAAAAACAAACTGATATCATGGTTGACTTGCACTTGGGTCTTCTGTGTAGAGGCATTCACTAGGTCTGGTGCGTGAGGAGTTCAAATGAAACCGTCCTGCCAGTGTTAGGTGGGCTCAGCTGATGCAAGCTTCTGGGTTATTGGCTGATGTTTCAGAAGTGAAGCAATGTTAAAATAAGCTTCTCTCCACCTCCAGAAGTAACATCATGGCAATCCATGTATCTACATGGAATCCGTACCAAAACATCAAAATTTGAACAAATAATTGTGTTTGAATCAAGTAACSCAACACAATATCATCTGCAGTCCATGCTCATATCTTTGGAAATCTCTAAGTCTCACTGTTAAGTCTTCCAATCTCTTCTGCTCCCTTTTTATTTTTCTTAGTCCTGGGAGGCTCTGCATTTAATTGTGGCTTTTGAAACACAAGACTTCTTTAAAGATGTCTCACAAAAAATATTTTATTTGCATTTTAAGCATAAGAAAAAGTGATAAGTCTTTGTTAGCATAGATGTTTTCCAAGATAAACAGACCACTTAATTTACATCCTAATATGTTTTGAAGAAGAGGAGACCTATCAGACAATTAATAATACACTCAGTGACAATTAATATGTTTCTTTTTTCCAGGTTTAACCATGTSATTTTACAAAGTTTGTATTCAGCTGTTGTCTGTATCGCTAGCTTCTTTGAGTTATCCCATGAGCAAAGCCAGAGAGAAAACGGATTTTTTCGATTTTAGGGTATTCTGAAAATTTCAGTAACAATTTTTCTGCTTCTTAAACAAATCTATGTTCTTTTACAAAACAATCAAAAAAATTTGGTTTGAGCACCTGAAYTGTTTCATTTTGGTACATACATGTTCAGTTTTGCACCTTTTTTTTTTCCTAAAGGAGCATTTTAAAGGAAAGCTTGTTTCAAATTAAAAAATGAATTTAATGTTATATATTTTTAAAAAGATAAAGAAAGAAAATAAGAATATATTTTAGTTCAGTACACAAACATAAAATGTGTTAGAGTGTCCGTGAAGAGCTTTTGTGCCTGAAAAAGCGTCATGTGACAGTATTTCTTTTACTTGTTCTAGTAACCAGATTTTAGTTAAAACCTTGGTCTATGAATCTGCTATTTTTACATATAGGATGAACCATAACAATTCATACACATATATCCAGTTAGCCCTCCACTAGTCCTTGCCTCAAACCTGCCTCCTGGAGTCCCAAACCAAACACTTAAAATACCAGGAAAGGGGAAAAATCAAACACTTGAAAAGTCAGAATAGAAAGAACCAGTGGTTCAGCTTTACAGCTTGTTCACCTGTTCAAGTTCTCTTTGATCCAGGTTTCCTTTAGCCTTATAAATCACTCACCTTTTCTCTCTTGTTGATTTCCCTCCAGGCATAAGCGGCAGGCTTCCTGCCAGTCCCCTGCCCACCAGCCCCTCTTTCCCCAGCCTCCTGGTCTCCCAGGTCAGCTGTTGCTCTCTCCCACTCTGACGTTTCCTGCATTCCTTCAGTAAATTTTGCTGTAATCATTTCTCTGAATTTGCTTTTTCTGACTGCCAAAATCCAAATTTCTCTTCAAAACACCAAAAGTCTTCAGAGTTTTCCGAAGTAAAAAGAGTCAGGTTGTTGGTGGGTTTGTTTTGGTTTGGTTTTTTTAAGATGGGCAAAATGATGGATTTTGACCTCGCCTTGTTCTCCACAAGAAATTCTGTGAGGACCAAAACACATATAGCCATTTTTTCTACACGCTTATGTCTCATAATCAGTTACTGGCTCTGACTGAAGCTTTATCTGTGTTTGGAGCTTCTGATTTTTCCTGTGTTTAAACTGTGTGAAGTTACAGGGCTGCTTTTCCTACTGTCGGAGGGCCTGAGGGGCACTTGTAAGTTCTCTCCCTGCAGTTTTGCTACTTATTTTCACATAAAAACTTGCTTATCTTTGAGAGGTGCCAAATTTTATTGAAACTGATCAATAAGTTATTAACGGAGGCAAAGAAGAGTTACACATTGGAAATTAAACTAAAACCAACCAAACCAGTTGAGCTGGAGTTTTCCAAACAAACATTGTCCAGTAAGGCTGCAAGTAATTTTTAATTGTATCCAGGCTTCTTGTGCTTATCATCACCCTGACATTAGCTGCAGCATCTTGACAGTATGAGGAAAGAAAAAGTTTATCAACTTCTGGAAGTATTTGTGAAGTGCTGGCAAGATTGGCAGCTTTCAGAGCTTCAGAAATACTATAGGCAAACAAGATGCTTGATTTTGCATGTGTTCTGTTTTTTGTTTATTGACATCAATAAACCAGATAAGGCTGTAGAAATCACAAATGCATATGAACTACACTGTAATCATTCCCACAAGTTAATTCAAGAAAAGATTTGCCATGTTTAGCCTATAATTAGTAGGGAACAGATAAACACAAACTGGTAATTTCACGGCTGTCCTCTTCTTCACCCAAGCTTGGGAACTGGATGTCCAGTTCTCTGAACAGAAGCTGGAGTGTGCAAATGATAGAGTTGATACACGCACAACCATTTCTACAACTAGGGGGGGACAAAACCCAAAGTTGGCCAGAGCTATGAAGTGGAAGTACATTGACCTCTCTTCCTTTAGTTAGCTCCCTACAGATGGGCAAAAGACATCCAAACTCAAGGGGAAAAAACAAAAAAGAAACAACAACAACAACAACAACAACAACAACAACAACAACAACAACAAGAAAGGTTTATCAGTATGCTTTCTTCCTGAGATGACCCTCCGGCTTGCAGCAAACTCTGTTCACTCCCCAGTGGTCCCAGGGTTGTTTCTCTTTCCATTACAGAGAACCACTGAATGGTTGAGGTTGGAAAGGACCACTGGAGGTCAACTTGTCCAACTCCAACCTGCTCAAGCACAGCCACCTACAGCCAGCTGCCCAGACAGCTTTTGAATATGTTGAAGGATGGAGACTCCACAACCTCTCTGGGCAACCTGTGCCACTGCTTGGTCACCCTCACAGTAAAAAAGTGTTTTCTGGTGTTCAGAGGGAACCTCTTGTGTTTCAGTTTGTGCCCRTTGCCTCTGGTCTTGTTGCTGGGCACCACTGGAAAAAGCCTGGTTCTGTYCTCTTTGCACCCTCCCTTCAGGTATTTATATACATTGATAAGATCCTCCATGAGCCTGCTCTTCCCCACTGAACAGTCCCAGCTCTTAGTCTGGGCAAACAGGTGATAGATAGTACATTATCGTGGTGCCAGACAGACCTCAGAGAGTAAAGTAAGATAAAGATTTCACACCAGAAAGAAAATTCATTTGGTTTGAACCAAGTGACTAAACTGTAAAACAAAACAAACAAAACAAAACAAAACAAAACACAAAAAAAAAGGAAGAAGTTGCTTAACATAAGACTCAAGACAATATCTCATTTTTCTGTTCATGTTCCCCATCTGCCCTTTTCATAGTCTCCAGCTCCAGATTTTTCAGCCTGACAGGTTGTTTTATAACTCTGATGGAGCAGTTTGGATTCAGGGTTCCTCCTCTACAAACCAAAACTGCTGAAGCTGCTTTTGACTGACACATTTTTTACAGGTTTCCCTTCCTACTTCCCACTCTTGTATTACTTCTTCAGAACAGAATATCTTCCCATGGACGTCTTTTTTTCTTAAAAAAAAAAAAAAAAGGATTTTGCTGTGTTTTGCATGTTCCCTGTGAGAATGTAATTTTGAGAGCTATCTGGGCAATTAGTAATTAGAAACTGCACTGGAGCAGATGATAGGAGTTAGCAGAAAGCAGATAGCTTTCGTGTGTGTGTGCATCCATATGACTGCACTTCTGCATGAAAAAGCCTATCATCTGTGGAGAGTCTCAACTAAGAGGAAGATACCTGGTTTTGTCCCTGAGAAATAAGCAATACATAAAACACTTCTCAGATAACTAAGAGTGTCAGTTAGCTCTTGTAAACCTCCCTTTTTACTGCAGTGCACCTGATCTTCAAAAGGCTAGCAATGCCATTTGAATACTGCCATAGTGCCAAAAGTGTAAGAGAAAAAGAGTGGTTCCCATTCTCCTGTTTGTAGACATCAACTGCCTGTGTGTATTAAAATATAACTACCAGTTAGTCCTTGGAGGGAGACAAGCATATGGGTGTGGTTTTCTGTAATCTCAATGACCTCATGAAGGCCAGTAGGAGCCCATGGGCCAAAACTCGATCTAGAACGAGGATTTGGAGGTTCCACAATGTGATAAACTGCAGAGTCTGAATGGCAAGAGCACATAAGAACTTGTTTAGCTCAGATGAGCCTTTAGTGAAAGCCAGCAGTGCAGACGTTGCATCTCACACAACATTGAATGGACTAATGCTACACACAGCTTTTTTGAGAAAAGGTAGTAATAGATGCTAAATTCTAGAGCTGTTATAATATGTACTATCAAAAATGGGGTAATAAGTGAAAATTATAGAGGTGATTTAATATTAATGCTTTGCCCTGACAAAAAGGCCTATAGATTTATTTCTCTTAACAACTATTCAGTTTCTGGTAACATCTCATCTCTGGCAAATGTTATTGAGACTGGTGTTTCCTCTTAATGGGTGACTACTGAATTCAGAAAGACTATGTATGGTTAGAGGCAGTATGCATCGTACTAAGTACTCATAAACCTAACACTTCAGTTACTCTATAACGTAGCAATTTAATAGCTTTTTGCATTTTTGGCATAATGTTAGAGGCTGTGAACATTTTGTCTGTGGATGCATAAATTTATTATTACATGGTATTATTCTGCCCCATCCACTTTAATTCAGGACCACTGAGCTTTTCCTGAAGAGTTATTTGATTAATCTACCAGATACACCTGGCACATTAGGAGGGTGTGAAACTGAGAACAGTGAGATAGAGGAGGAAGACAGGCATTTTCCTGTGTATAGAACAGTCTGCTGCTGAGCCCTCCACAGTAAAGGAAAACAAGTGAGGAACTTGGCTAAAGACTGTGACAAAATCCCACCCAAACCAGGAATGAATGAAGAGAGGAAACAAGAAGGATTGCATTTATGGCTGGGATTGAAAAGAAGCATGACACTTCTTTAGATTAATAGTTCAGTAATTTAAGAAAGTAGTGTGTTCTGAGTAGCATTATTTCACATATCTTTGGGTGATAGTGACGGATGGATTTCTTGAAAGCTGGGAAGGAAACAAGCTTTTGTAAGTGAGCTACCTACACATTGGGAAAGGAACCATTCGGGGGACATATGAAGGGCTTTCCAGAAATGTGCTTTTTGCTTTATTTCACCCAGACTGAAGGTCTGTAGTTGTTGCTCTGGCATAGATTCAAGGTTTTCATCTGTAGCTGTTACTGCTGTGATTAACAAGTGCACTACACTTAACAGCTAAGTGTAGGTCCAAGACTCTGAAATATCTTCCAAAATTAGATCTAAGAAAAGCCATCACCTTACGATCTTTAGATTATTTTGTAAAACCTGCTTCATCACTCAAGCTTTCCCAAAGGACCAGAGTGAAAGCAATAAAATAGGACTATAAAACAACAGTCTTTCACTAAAATGAGAGCAGGAGTGCAACAATCATTTTTCTTCAGAAACAGCAGCTTATCATTTTATCTGGCATAAGAAGGACAATTAATTACTACTTTTGAAATATGGTGGTGTTTTAATTCTGTACAAAGCTTAGACAAGACTGTGACAAGTGCTTTGGAAATGTTAATAGACTGAGTATACAGTGCAATGGTGTGTGTGTGTTTTATAGATACATTCATTTAATATATATATAAATTACACACATGTGGAATTGTTATGCTTAGGAGTTCAGAGATGTGATTTATTAACATATCTCCTTTATCTTCTTGCCAGTTATCTGCTGTCTAGCTTGTCTTTGGTGAAGTTTATTCCAGCATTCAAATCTTTGAGAAGCATCATTTTCCTCCCGAAATAGGGAAATAGGAATCTTGGGAGGTTTTCTTGGTTTTTTTTTTTCACGCTGCTCATCCCTCCCCAAGTTATATCTGCCTGAAGCCTGCAGTGGACAAGAGTTGGTTTGCATTCCCTGACAGGTTTTCCTATACTTCAAAAAACATTTCAACATAGTATCTACATCTAAACAATATAAATATTAATATTAAATAAAAGTAATCTAATAAAGAAAGTTTCTCAGTTTATTATAGAGTCATAGGCCTTGCTTCTAAGAATTAAAAGGTGCTACAATTTTTGTAAGGCATTAAAAACCCAACAAGCTAACGTAGGTTTTAGTTTAATCTATGACTGCACTGTCTTATGCATTCTAAAGAACTTGTTAAACAGATCTAATAGAAGTGAAAAGCAAATACCCTAAATGAGAATACATTCAATTTACCCTCATATAACTGGCAATGCAATAAATAAGATGAAAAACTTAGACTTTCAAAGCCTTTCCCAAATCTTGAGTAATCATGATGTCACATGAGGTATATTGAAATATCTCCCATTTTATCAGAACTCATCTGAGCTGGTTTCATCTTAGCGATGCAATTCACTTATCCTGAATATCCTCTGAAAAGATCTTCCCATCACACCATTATTTAAGTCATGGCAAAAAATGGAATGAGGGCAAACAGCTGAAAGAAGGTCTTCCATTTTTGGGAGCTGACCGCTATACTGATATCTGGAGTAGTCAGAAGCAGACTGGAAATGGTTTTTATTACAACAACAGTTATAGCAGTCCTGAGGCATAGCCATATGTAGCTAAGATGCTAAAGAAGGAAGAAGCAAGACACATTTTGCTGCAATACAAAAGCGATGGAAAAGGAACATGYAGCGAGTAGGATGGATATAATTTCTGACTCAACATATAGTTTCTAGTAGGCTTAACTAGAACATGCATCTTTCTGGTGAAGCTAACAGGCAGCCAGTACTGGGTTAATTCCACCCTCTAAGGGAAGGTGGAAATTTCAGCTGAGCAGGAAAACAGTTCTCTGCTTCACTAAGGTAGAACGCAACACTACATAAAAGGGCTTCTTTGAGATCTACTATGCCTTCTTCAGTAGACCATCCCCCAAATACTCCACTTGAATGTGTTAATATCTTCACACCACCTTCACATCACCTTCACAGCACTGGGAAAATATTTGCCAAAGAAGGATTCCAAAATCCCTTTTTAATTTAATCATTTTCTCACCCTCACTGTTGTGCCTCTGTACTCTTCCTGACCTCCAACCCCAGTTAGCATCACTTTGTAATTTCCCTTTTAAACAAAATGTTWATGAGCCACCCTACTGCAATGTGTATAACGACAAAGAGAAGAAAAACCATGCACATATTGCCTCTTTCAGTTATTTGCTTCACAACAGCTGGATAGGGAACCCCAAGACAGTGTGCTTTATTTAAATGCATATCTGATGTTATCATCAGCACTTCACCCAAAGGTCATATAAATCTCCATTGTTCAGCTGTGGGTTTTTGTATTTGTTGGCCTTTGTGTACCTGTTGTCCTGACCACTGCAAGCTATTACCTACATAAGAAGCAAAACCTTCAGTATCGCTCGAGCTGCAGGACRAAGCTTTATCTTTAAAGACAAAAATCTTCACACATTACTTGTCTGTATTCTACAACTTGGAAATCACTAGGTCACCAGACCACCTTGAACTGGCAGGAGTGGAGCGTACTAAGAAGACTGCCAGTGTACACAACCTTTTTACTTGCTCATTTAAATGAGTTAAGAACGAGAGAAAAAATGAAAGGAAAACTTGGTAATACAATTCAGGTCATTAATTCTGTCTTTTCATATTTGTAAAAGAGATGCCAACTGCAAAAGGGATGTTTAATTACAATTCATAGAGATTTATAACACACTAAAATCTAGACATGCCAACTAAGATTAGCTTCCTCCTGCAATTACCATTGTAAGCCTTGCAAGGGACAAACTCTATGTYCTGAAGTTAAAAACAGAAAATGCAAGATAGTATGTGGAGATGTCACCAGGACTAAAATGAAACCTACATAATGAAAATATCTAAATACTGGACATTAATTACAAGCTGAAAGGAGCAGTAAAGAAAGAAAAAAGTGGGAAAGGAGCAGATATGACTAGTCCAAAACTATGTTGATGGAAAGCAAATTGGTTGGCAAAGTAGTAGTCTGTGAAAATTCAGTGCTACCACAAGCTGGGGACTATTTTATAATATATTATGAGAGCAAGAGAAGTAAGTGTATAGTACAGGAAATCTTTTGTCAGGATTAGAATGAACACCTGTTATATGATATATGTGATGAGCACTAGCAATGAAAGGAACTATTCTATTCTGTTAATAGGCAAGCAATGTTTTTTTCCTGCCATCCCTTGCCTATTTTCATGCAATACAAATTATGAATCATTGCGCTTCTTTTGACAGGATTTTTTTTCCAAAATTGTCTGCTTCCTGCAGATTTTTTTCAGCTCTCATTGAACCATATTTTGATCAGAAATGAAAAAGAGCTGACTCAACTCCCCCACACCAATTTTACAATGCCACTGTGATACCTTAAGAATGCTGTATTTTGGGTGCCTCACACTCTTATCTGATGCAAATGGAGTCACGCTGTACTTCCATTGTGTTCCACAGCTGCTGAGTAAGAGGCAAGATGGGGGTCAGGGTATTCTTCTCCCTTAGAAAACTGAAATTTTTCATTTTTTTAAAAAAAAAAGAAGTAAACAACCTTTTTTTCCTATTGAAAATTCTACCTCCTTTATCCCATGAAAAAGATGGAAGTATGTGTGTGGTGCCTTCCTAGAGGCACAGGTTGGGTGTTGCTGGACTCACTGTTTGGGGTGTGCCTCCCATAGTGCACCTGAGTGTTCCTCCTTGTTGAATCACTAGGACACATATCTTGGAATTCTCCAGTTAAATTTTCTTTCAACTTACCTGAAAAAGTTGTGTGTCTGGGAGGGGAAGAGGAAAAGAGAAATGTTACTTGAAATAAAACCAGTATAAAGTGAAGTCTTTCCAGGACAAAATTTATGAAGTTCCTGAATTGTTTTTCCTATGCTGTCAGTAGAAAGATTTGTATGATACGATGTAATTGTGTACATTAATTCTAAAGTAAAGAGCATAGAAATTAGGGGATGGAAATTCCCAGCAGTGCCAAAGAACACATGACAAGGGAGCAGGTGAATTGGTGAGTTGCTGAAGAGTGTTAAGTGTGCTGCATTGGCTCAACTCTGCTTCCACTGAAGCCAATGGCAGTGCTTAAATGCAAATGCCATTACACATTTTTCAGAAAGTCGTTTTGAGAAGCCAAGTCCTTCTACGGGCTTAGAAATTTTCACATTTTTCACACATAAATGAAAAAGAAGAAGCCACACTATTAAAAAAAAAAAAAAGTTATCAAATGTTGGTTAAAGCATGTGGATTATTGCTGCAGATCTCCAATGAAGTCAGTTGATAGTTGATGCCTTTGAAAGATGAAGCTTGATATTCAGGAGATGAACAAGAACAGGTGACTAGTACCCGCATCTCAAATCTTACTCATAGTTCAGTGGTTTATACACAAACAGCCTCTTGAAATACTGTTTCAAAATGAAACTCAACGTGGGAGAGACTGAAAAAATGCTGACTTGAAATAGGCAGGAATTTCCAGTTCTAGAGGTATGAAGGAAGGGTTTGGTAGAAGTGATGCCAGATAATTAAAAGGAAACATTTCAAGAACATTTCGTTGAACATATTGAAACATGAACAAGAGAGAAATACTTTAACGAAGTCTACATAGCTTTAATAAAGCCAATTAATACTGATCTTCTCTTGAAGAAAAATTAAGGGCCCTCTTCCATATGATCAGTAAAAAGGTTTAAGAAACTTGCGCATGGCTGACACACCATCAAGCTTCAAAAGGAAGATAGGGGACAACATTAATTTGAACGCATTGTGGTGCTCATTAGTTTAATCTAACTTTTATTTCACCAGTACTAAGCCAAATAGACACAGGAGGTTCCTTTTGAACACCAGTAAACATTATTTTAATATAACAGTGACTGAACATTAGAACAGGTTGCCCGAGGAGGTGGTGGAGTCTCCATCGCTTGAGATATTCAAAAGCCATCTGGACACGGCCCTGCACAACTGGCTCTAGGTTGCCCTACTTGAGCAGGGGGTTTGGACAAGATGATCTGCAGAGATTGCTTCCAATCATTCTGTGATTCTACGGTCAGTAATGCAATGTCTTCTGCTCAGTGCAATGTCTATATTTCCAGAGCTAAGAACAGTGAAATGACCTTACTTCACTTTCTTGAATAGGACATAAAATAACAAAGAATGTTGTCATTCTTTGTTATTCCTAGTATATTCCCATTCCTTCATAGATATTGTGTACTTAGGTGTTTGCACATAGCTACAGTTTTCAGAATGTTTTTATGCTTTCTGCTTGGATCTATTTTGGCAAATCTTCATTCATTTTCTCAAATATCTTAAAAGGATTTGTCCTTGGTATAAAAGATTTGTATCAAGAATCTGGGCATAGAGCCTGTGATATCTTTAAGGGCCATTCCTTCCTGTCTCTCACACATGTTTCAGACTCTAAGAACAACTGCAAATTGCAAGTGACTTGAATATATGTTTCACAAAATCTTGTGGTACATCCTGTGCCAAGTGAAGAACCACATCCTGCCAACATTTAAGTGCATCCAGCCTATTCCTGAAAGTTAAGCCTGTCTCCCTGGTTGTTCAGACCTCTGTGGACAAAGTCTTGTTTGAAATTTTTTCTATCTTTGGAGCTATCTATAATTCTGCACACTTTCCTTCATTCTCACCTTTTGTTGAAGAATGACCTCACCTACAAATCTCTACCTGTTCTGTTTGGTTTATCCTTGAATTACATAGGTACAAGAGACCTGTCTTCATTTACTGAAGATTAATGTCAAAAACCTAGCATGAAATGAACAGCCTAAATAATGTTTATTTCCCACACAGTGATAAATGAAAAAAGCAACTTTAAAAAAATTTCTTATACATGTTTAAATCCTTCATATGAAACAGACTATCTTACTGACTCTTCCAGAATTAGTAAGATCCCTTTAGAACGCTGTACTCCTACCACTTCGACCATTGATTCAATCAGTATTCTACTAAAATGTATGTAATTCAAACAAACATACAAACAATGCAACTTGATCTACTAACACAAGCAATTTTGTCATTTCCATGCCAACAGGAGAAGAAAGGGAGAAATAAGACCAAAAGAACCAAGAAGGAAGGGGTGGGGGGCATGGAGAGAGGAACAGAGAGATGGAAGGAGAATTACATAACTCCATCACGTGACCGTCTATATAAAACTCTACCATGAAAGACACTGACTGTTTTTTTAGAATGCAAGACAATATTCATGGCATTCCTTCATGATGTTTTTTGATGTTTCATCTAGTGAATCAACAAATATCTCTGTTGTCAAATTCACATATTTTGTGCAATAATTCCTCATTTTCCAGCAATTTGTCCATCATGTGAAGAAATCAACTATGCCATACTCTGGGAAATGTGGACCAGGTCATGGTAAAGGTGCTGAACAGGGGGGGGAATAGGTACAGCATAAAAATCCATGGAGGTATACAGAGCAGATCATAAATTCTGTTTTTGCTTTATATAGTAGCYGTGCATTGCGGCTGCACTTCATTCACCAAATTCAGCCATAAAACTTCTCCACTAACTTCACATAGATTATAACTGAGCTGATTTGGCTCTGTGTCTTGACTACACAAACGTTAGGAAGAAACTTAGCACATATAAATATCTAACAAAAGCTTTCTGTGCCTGCACAAATTAGTCTTTCTACCGTAATTTGTCAGGATTGATTGCTCAAATATTTTTTTAATTGAAGCAAGCAATGCTTTCTAAAGTAATTTTCAACATACTGTTTGTTAAACCAAGACTGAAATGCTCACTTAACAAGGGACATATTGAAAATGTACTATTTAAAGGAAGAAACACAGTGCTGGTGGTGATTAGAGGATTGAAAATATCTCTCTTCTTAAAATACAAGAAAAAGTCACCCTTAATGTAATATTTGTAAAAGAAAACTTCATTTTAGTTTTGGTTGTTTGCACTTGCCATTTTAAATAGTATTACCATTTTAAGTAGTACTTTGGGAAAGTACTTACATTCTTTGTCAGGGTCCTCCCCTCCAACACCCTTTTTAATATCAATAGAATATAAAATATAACATTTTCAGATGTGGCTATTCTCGATTGTACTTGACTGAAAAATAAGTCTTTTCTAGTGAATATAAAGCAAGCTATTTGAAATTTGAGGCATGYAATGAACATGGTAATAGCCTCATCAGATGAGACTAGCAATGCTTCAGTGACCGATGTTCCATAAAGAAGCCAGACAAAATACTTCTGAGGAGGGATTAAGAAACAGTAGTGACTGGCATCAGATAAATGAAAACTTGTACTCCTTAGTAGTGGAAGAGAGAGTACAAGCCTCTGAAGGTGAGGGCATCTTGATATGTTTGGAGTTACGTTACCCATAGTGTGGGCAGTTCTGCTAATGGTACCAACAGATAAAGGGGGGGGGGGAAACTAGAAATAAAAATGAGATATCATACATGTGGCAAAAAGGAGTTGATTATGTGTTTGTTTCCTCTTCAGCCTTGGCTCCTGGATTTGACAAAAGCATTCCCATGACTTGTGAAAATGTTGCATTAGACGAGCTATTCTTAAGGAAAAACAAACCTTTTATCACTAGATAGAAACACAAAATGAAAAGCAGAGACCTTCAGGTGGAAAATCAGTAGCAAACAGTTTCATTTCATTCAATCCCCAGTATTTCCACTGTATTTTGGTTTAAAATTGCACTTGGGTTTTTTTGTTGKTTTTTTTTTTTATTTATTTCTATTTTACTCTTAGATTATATTATCCCACCCTCTTTTGGGTGGGAACCCCCATTTGGGATAAGGAAAATTTTATTAGATAAAGGCAAAATTCAATATCATTGATGTAAATACCCTTTCCTTTTCCAAAAACTATTATTATTTACAAGCCTAATTCAAATACAAAACAATCTAAGCAAGGTCCCTCTTGTAAAACCAGGACTGAAAGCCATGTCTGGAAACTAGGGTAAACCTGCAGAGCTAGTTGTAAGTCTCATCTTCTGCCCTTTGGAACTGGAGCTATACTGGTGTGTCCAAGGCTTTGCTCTTCTCATGGGAAGAAATCAAGGAACTGGAACTTTTGTCTCTATCTGGTATATGAGACAGAGAAGAAATCAATACAACAAAATGTGTGAAATCCCTTCCACTGGCTCTAAACCAGAATAATATCCAGACAATTRCTGAAGCATTTTGCAACCAATAACTTAGCATCCAAAATTTCTTTTATGAAGAACAGTGCAAGTTCTTTGCCTTCACAATCTGCTCAAACTGCCATATACTTCAGGAATTGAGTGTGCATCTTCAAAGATTTAGAGGAGACATATATAGAAATATTACAAAGTCTTATTGAAACCATAAGCTATGCACAGAGTGCCCCTTTGGAGTTTCATACTAAGATTTCCTTCTGTTCCTTTATTCCACTGTTTCATTTAATTCTCAGCCTTGATGCCAGAGTGATTACTGTCTTACACATACCCTGGCAGACCTGGTGAATAAATGCTCCTGCCCAGGTGGGTTTTCAATCCTGTAAGACAGACCACCTCTGTTGCTGGTGTAACAGGAGAGTTTTCAGATGTGGTTAATCCTTAAAATTGAAACATAAAAAGCGTAGGCTAGGGCATAGCCCCAAACATCCCTGTTGGTCTAGATAATTAGAATTAGGGGAAAGATCAACACAGGAGAGACTATTAAATCTTAACAGAAGCTTAGGTCAGTAAAAAAAGGTTGCTACATTAAAAGCACAAGACAGCCATCAGGTTGGCACATATTCTTGGAAGATAAAGAACACAAAGAATGTTCACAGGTTTCAAAGAAAAGGAGGGAAGAAGGAAATGTTACAATTCCCAGGATAAATTGTAGATGAGATCACAGATTTTTAAGAAGGGAGGAGCAAGTAGTGATGATCCCATAAGAAGGTACTTAAAACATGTCCTCTGTCAAGATGATGCAGACATTTTAGAGGTAGGTCCAGGCTTTACAATAAAAGATATCTACGATTCTGTCAAATAATTAAAGAGRAGGAAATTGGATAGACTACTGAGACCTATGAAAACACACACAATAAGTCTTCACAAAAGGCACTTCTCTTAGAATATGCATGTGCAATACTCATATCTGGAAGCAGACAAGAGGAGGTTATCAAAAAAGCTGTGACACATAGCAGAAAGCAGTGAGCTACATCTGAGAGAAAACTTGTTTAGAATCTGTGACACAATGAAACTCAGAATTCTTCTTTCACCACACACCAACTCAGGGATGGCTTTAGGCTTCCAGAAGGTATGCAGTTCATTTTTCATTTAGCAGTCTGCTTGATGTGTTGTCCATAAACCTATATGCCATAAATTCATATATGCCAGGATATAACCAACTGTGCCATGAAACAAAAATCCAAGCCCGGTATCATACCACCTATCATGAAAAACCTGACTGGAGGTGGTGGGAGTGGTATTGGGTTGTTTTTGGTTGGCTTTGGTTTGGTTTTGTTTTGTTTCAAAAAAATAAGATTCATTATAAAATTACTATAGTTTAAAGCTCAAGGAAATAAATGTATTTTTAATAAACTATGCCATTAAATCTGTGAAAATCTGATAGTTTTTAACTGTGTGTATTTAACAGATGTGTACCATTGCTTTAGACTGCTGTTGCTTCATTTATAATTTTACTGTCTTTGTAAGAGTTCTAAGTAAATATTATGTCACTATCATATAATCGATGGTTTAACATTTTATAGGTATTAATTTTTCTTAGTTAAGTTTTACTCTTTTCAAAAAGAGTTGATAATATGATCTATTTTAAATGTTTGCAATCCTCAGCTGAAGGATAACATTTTAATGAGATTGGGTTAGTAGTCCTAAAAGTTACACCAAGGGAATGGATGATATTTGCACTTCTAGATCAGAGTCTGGCTGCAGCCACGTGGGGCTCAGCACAAGGCAGCTGCTCAAATATTTATTTGTCTCACTTCTTCAGTGTGTTTTGAACTTACACAGTGCTGCTTTTGATGCCACTGGTATCTCAGCTAGCTGCACCATGATCAATGCACCATAAGCAGAGGGTCCCAGTGAAGCCCGTAGCAGCTTTTAATTCATAAGAAAACCAGGAAAGTTCGTATCCATCCCTTTCTTCACGGGTATTGTTTGAAGGGGGCAACAATTCATTTAGTAAATGTTTAAACTGGTAACTGCATGTTCCAGCTGAAGAGACAGAAACTATCAGACTTACTTGCCTAGAGGCTGAGACTACACTGTCTAACTTGGCATTTTTATGTCAGGTCTTAGGGCCTGTGTCTTTGGAGATGGAGGCTTCTCCTTTTTCTATAAACGCAAATGACAGTGGGACTGTAGCTGTTAGAAGATAAAAAAAACCCCACACATTTGACTCATAATAAACCACCACTTCCAAAACTTTCAGCATCCTTCTTTCGTTCCTGTTTTCCATATTCTAGCCAAGACATACGTGCGAGAAATCAGGGAAAACAACTTCTGAGCACATCCATTTTTAGCAGGTGCTTGTGATTACTTGAAATAAAGAAGGAAAGTGGGAATGAAAATCACCAAAAATTCTTATGTTTCAACATACTACTTTATGCAATGACATCCACCAATAACTCCTGCTTCTTAAAAATTTTGTGTGCCGCCATAACATCTGTAAGACACCGCAAGCCATAGATCTGAATTTCCTACATAGCTTGTATTGTAATACCATTAGTGATGCTTTCTATTTCCAAAAATTTTCTGAAACAGTTATTTATATTTTATAGAAGGCTAAATTATTCATGCATACTCCTGGACTTCGTGTCAGTAGGTCCTGACCTTACCTGCTCCTAGTTTGTGGGATACACTGGGCAAACCTTTTCATCTTTCTATCAACAACTTCCCCATTTGTAAAGATTCAGACTTCCTCTGTGAAGTGTTTGGTAAAATGCCATTCCACCTAAATGCTTAAACACCATCACCAACTCTCCTCACCTCAGAGAGAAAACTGAGGTGGTTAGAGGATTTGCTTAAGGAAAATAAAGAATCCGTGTCAGGACTGTGATTTGAATGCACTTATTTGCTTCAGGATTTTTCAGTGGCTAAATTTGGGAGAGTGAGAGGAGGACAGAAGATAGAACATTTTGATGCCTCTTGTTGGTAGACTAAATTACTTAAATGAATTTATCACAGAAGGGAAAAGAAGGTTGTGTCATTGTGAAATTACATAAGATCAAAAGAAGTGTTAGAATACTTTCTATATATTCTCAAATACATAATAAATGCATGAAAAGAAATTTCATATTTTTTAGCAAGAGACTTTTCTGCAGAAGATGCTCTCAGTGCCAATCAGCTGCAACATAAAAAGCATCCTTCATTACAATAGCAAAAAAAAAAACCAAACACAGCTCTTCCTAGCATTTACTCCTGTGCTTCTGCTTTTATAGCTTTTTCTCAAGTCTCTTCCAATAAAATTACAGCAATTATTGACACAATTTTTGCTAGAACAGCAGCACCCTCCCARCTCTTTAAAAATGTCTTATCTGCATACACAAACCACCGAGAAAACCATGAAAGAAAGCATTAGCATTGTACTTTGTCAGATGGGCAAAGAGATTGGCTCACAGCACCCAGCAGTTCAGGAGCAGAACTGAGATCCAAGTTAGCGGACCACAAGTATGAAGGCTATGGGACATTCCTAGCATAAGTTAGTGGTGTAGTATCTAATGACAACTTGCCTTTTGCTCAGGACAGTCAAAGGAATTAAGCAAAGCATCTCTGAAGGTAGAAGAAGGGCCCACATTAGCATGAATTATTACTCTGCAAAAAAGGCTGCATAAAGATATCATATCCTTCGTGGATATGATCATGCAAAATCAGGCTGGAAACATCTGGATATTTTTGTTGAACACACACGTGGTGGACATTTCTCTGTTGGTGTGATACTAATATCTCCTTCTCTGTTCTTACACAGTTTTTCACTTTCTTCTCAAAACCAGGCCATGCTGTGGATGGAAACAAGTCTTTATAAGCATTGTTCCGGCTACTGTTACTTTCCAAATTCCAGAAGGACAAAACCAGTGTGAAGTAACTCCCTCCTGCAGCAGTGGGGCAGTAGGAGCACAGGTGGCTCTGGAGGTCGCCTGGTGGCTTAAGGAGACAATGAGCAAGAGGACTTGGGCATTTTGGGGCAGAAACCATCAGCCCTAAAGGAGGATGAAGGACTGATGAGTTTCTCCTCCGCAGCAGCAGCAGGAGCCCCCAAGCACATCAGGGCCAGGGCTGGGACACACGAGGGCTGGGACACTGAACTGTGGGTGGGAGCATCACTGGAGCAGGACTGGGCTGACACAGGACTCCTGGTCCCAGGGGTGGGGCACGGCCAGTAAGGCCCACGGGTGGCCCCTGTCAAAACAGTAACAAAAGGAACYGTGCTGGTTTTGGCTGGGTTAGAGTTAAATTTCTTCAGAGTAGCTTGTAAGGTGCTATAAACACCTGCCTACGGATGGGAAGCAGTGAATGAATTCCTCATTTTGCCTTGCTTGCACGCGCAGCTTATGCTTTACCTATTAAACTGTCTTTATCTCAACCCAGGAGTTTTCGCACTTTTACCTTCTGATTCTCCCCCCCATCACACTGGCAGGGAGTGAGCGAGCAGCTCAGCCAAAACCAGTACAGGAACATATTTCATGCATCAGAACACAAAACGCAATTTCTTCCTGTAATCCTCTGAGAGAAAAAACAGAGGAATAAGGCAAAGATCATTGCATAATGACATTATAGGAAAAGCAAGATAAAGACAACTTTCTGTTCAGAACACACCAGTTACATGAACATTATCTGCTATAATAATATAATTAAGCATAAAGCGTAACAGAGAACTTAAATCAATTGCAATATAAATTACACTAATTATGCATATTATAAGCAATATGTATTTCAAAAGTTTGGTTCAAATCTGCTTGGGAAAGGGAAGATGATTCATTTGCTCATTCTTTGATATACCACAATAGCTTTTCTTTTGCTGTGATCCTTGTGTTGGTATTTAAACCATTGGAATTAAATGTGCTCATTTCAAGTTGTAATTTATCTTGCCAAAGTATCTCCTACACTGAGGATATCATGCAAGTATTATATACTGTCCTCACTGTTTCAGTCAATAAACTGATTTAGTCCAGTTAAAATCGGCTTACTTTCTGAGAATCAGGGGAAAAAAAAAAACAAAAAAAACCCAAAAAAAAACAAAAAAAAAMCCAACAAAGTTACATGGGGCTTTTTGTGTGTATGAAGCACTTCGGATTTTGCAAGAAGATGATAATCAGGTTTGATGTCACTACACACAATAGGCCTGGAAAGCTTAAGATTTATCCTCCTTAAGGCAACCATGACAAGTTCTRTATACTATTATGTACATTTTGCTTTGATACTCCATCTCACCTTCTAACAGAAAATTATTTGGTAACTACAAACAGAAAGTACCACATAGAGATGACATCATTATGATGATGATGATCACGACGATGAGGATAATGATGATGATGATGATGATGTTTTATTTGCCTTATAAGGATCACATTTGTCTGTTCAGTGTCATAAGAAGCATTATGTGCAGAAGAACAATGATTCAGTTGAGCAGGGATATCCCAGCTCTTTTGCCAATTTAAACAAAATAAAACCAAAAAGTCACAATGAAAGCCTCCTTTTCTTACAGTATATCCAGTTTTCCTTCCTGCACTGACTGGGTTGCATGTAGACTATATTTGCTAGACTCTTTGAAAGAACAGAAAAGGAGATAGCACTTTCTTTTAGTGAAGTCCTGTCATTGTCTTTGCATTCAAGATTGTCAAAATACTGAGATGTCAGCTTCCTGCAGTTGATAATGTAATACAAATAATTTCTCTACATATTCAAAATTAAAATCCCTATCAGTGCGGAAAACAAGAATGGATAATAGTAAAACCAGGCTCAATTTTGCACCCAGAGAGCCTTTTAACAACCACCAGAATATGAAAATATGCTCTTAATACTAAATCAGAAAAGGAACAACAGATGATGACAAGATCTAACCTTTAAGCATGTCAGTCAGTATGGAGACTGACTGGTATTCTTTATTTTCAAAAAGTCCACAACAATGCTCTTCCTGGAATTTCATATATAACCATTACTTTGGTTTTCATATTTGCCTGGTTTTCCTTTGTATTGAAGCACTGTCTTTAACAATCGGAAGAGCACTAAGCAGTTTTATCAAGCATGTTCAAAGAAAGCCAAGTTTCTACTAAGAAGTTTTGATTGTCAGTTTCARCAAGCGCTTTATAGGGCATCTGAAAAACTCACTAACCTAAGACCAGCAAAGTTACAGAAAACCAGTTCCAAACTTACAAGTAAGCAAAAGAGCTGGGAACTGTGATGATTTGCCCTTCACTGGCAGAATGCCATTTTGCCATTTGTCAGATCAAATCTACAGAATTCAGGAAAAGAATCAGTCTTTTCCCCAGTGCTGACGAGTTATCCCGGACTGATGGTGGCCCATTTTGAAAACCGCCTGGGAAGTAGGTCTGTCTAGAATTTTAGCTTTGGTCCAACCCTTTGTCCAATTCAATATATTTCACCAGTTCTGAAAAGATCCTGGCATCCTCATGCCTGGCAGACACACCTAGGCACACTGCTGTCAAAAATACCTCCTATGGCAGCAAGCAGCAAGGTGGCATAACCATTCAGGATTCTAGAAAGGAAAAGGGAAGGATGGGGTGGGGTTTAAAGGTGGAAGAATATATTTACCTTCACTACGGAAATCTTGTGTTTATTTATTTATGGAAAGTTTGTGCTTATTTATTTCAAACTGGAGAACATTTAACAAGACGTTATTGTGTTTACATCACAACTGGAAAATAGGATATGAACAAATTTCCTTCCTTTACTGCAAGAGGGGAAATCTGAATCACCTTTCTTGAAAACCAGCCACTATATAGTTTCATTGTACCCAGACCAGTTGTCCTGGTTTTGACTGGGATAGAATTAATTTTCTTTCTAGTAGTTGGTATAGTGCTATGTTTTGGATTTAGTATAAGAAGAATGTTGATAACACACTAATGTTTTTAGTTGTTGCTAGGTAG